>SKCR01040224.1:0-65982 GCA_019454045.1 Zanthoxylum bungeanum
CTTCTGTATTTTGGGAAATAATACAGGCTCGAGAAAACAGCAAGAGACAGAATGTCAGAACTCAGAAGAAAGAAAGTCAGAGAAAAAGTTAGAAAAGATAAATTGATTTTCTCTTTTCATTTTCCAGGAAAATAAGAATTCGAGAGAGAGAGAGAGAGAGATAGAATGGTACGGTACCTGAAGAGAAAGTAGTGCAGCTCCTTAACCAAGATAAGGGTTCTTGAATCAGGAATCTCTGTTCCTCATCAGACGGCCATGATTGAAGCTAACCTCTCTGATCAAATTCATCATCTTGTATTTATTATATTACCAAGAAATTGAAAAAAATAAAAACTTTGACAGTGTACAAAAATGGTTTAAAACATAAATGCATTATGATTTGGTAGCTGCTTTTAATGTTCTATATTAAGCTATATCTGTTACTTTTAACATTTATGGAAGTAAAAAGAGAAAATTAAAAAAAAAAAAAAAGTTAAAACTTTGTTCGTACCCTGTTACTGTTGTTGCAATGGCCAAATCCAAATCTTTCTTCAAGAGTTTAGACGAAGAAATAGAAGAGAGAGTTTTGTTGCATTGAATGAAAAAGCAAAAGGGTACATTTTTTTTCTTCAGTCACAATCAAAATTCCTGAAAACTCCATTAAAGCTAATTTGATATGTGCATTTAAAGAGAGAAATTTTATACAAGGGGGCAGGCTCACAGCTAGGCTTTTAATGGTGGCAGATGTGTGAGTGAGACTGTCGCTTTATATCCATTTAAAATTTATGATAAAATAATAATCCTTGATTGAATACAAATCAATTGACCTTGTAAGTTTTGTTGAATTACAAGTATTGCCATTTCCCATCAATTTTTTTTTTTTTTTGTTTGAAATATCAAGCAAATTTCACGTAATCTATATATTGGTCATTGGACTCCGGTATAGATCGATGTGTGAATAAATTGATGTTGTCTTAAATTTTTACAAGATTGTCTCATGAAAGCGGTATTCAAAATTTGAATCTGTAACCTTTAAATAAGATTTCAAACTCAAATCGTTAGAATGCACTCCTTGCCTACAGTATGTGTTGGAAGAAATGACTCAATTTTCCCAGTAACAAAAGCAGTAAAATCTGTTGTGGCTAGGGGTGGCAAAATAAATCAACGAATCGAATTTGTATCGAATCATATATGAATCGAATCAAAATGTGATGGATTCGTATTTGATTCGTTTAGTAAACGAATATTAATATTAGGATTTTTGTATTCGAACACGAATAAACTAAAAATATATTTTTCATAAATGAATCCTAATAAACGAATAAACTAATCGAATACGAATATTTCGTTTAATTATGATATTATTTAATAACATAATTTTCTATAATTTATTTATATATATTTTTCATAGATATATACATATGAAATATGTAATTAGTATATTTATTAAAAATATATCATCAAATATCGATAATATTATTTTTTCTATGGTAATTATGTATAATTTCTCAAATCTTAAATGAATGAACGAATCAGTGAAGTTAAATTCATATTCGATTCGTTTAACCCATTTATTAAACGAATCCATTTTTCCAAACTCATATTTACTTTAAAACGAATCGAATCGAACGAATCTTAACCGAAATTGCTACCCCTAATTGTGGCCTTTGTGTTTGAAAAGGCAAATTTGGTGAACACTTGGTGCGGATATTGCTTTACAGGGAGTTGTTGGTTTAGTTGGGCATGTACTTCATTATATTTTTGTTTACCAAGTCTTTTTTATTTTTTATTTTTTGGAAATTTACGAAAATACTGCAAATGATTTTGCTTTCAATTGCTTGGTTCTTATCCTAATAGCCTTCTTGATATGTTACTTTCGAAGATCTTCAATAAAATCAAAAGGTAGTTTCCATCAGCCGTGGCCTGTGAGTAATATGATGACATACTTTACAATTTTGTTAGAGTTACCCGAACTGAGCGCCATGTTTGGCATTCGGATGGATTTTGGCATATGGTTAGAGCATAATAATGCGCGAATAATAATGTGACGCTAAATTTAATAAGACATTATAGTAATAGCCTATTGTGTTATTTATTTATTTATTTTTATTTTTGTTTTGGACATTATAATGGGTTATGGCTTTTAGGGTTTAGGAAAATTTAGAGTAATAAGTTCGAGATGGGTGTGTAAATGGTGGAAAATTTTGACTTTACAATAAGAGTTGCTTTTACTCCTTATAATGAAATGCTTCATTTGGGTTTCAGGGATGATACTTCTTGGTCTTCTAGTACACTAACTGCTGAAGATTTTGACAGAGAGATGCTCCTAGTCTCCGAATATTCAGTTTCTCCAACATCAAACCGGCTACAAATAATGTTTCCACTGATTGAAATGGAACTTCATTGTACTGAGCTTCAACATTTGTCATGTCTGAATCTGATTGGAGATTATTTTATTGTGAAATATGATAATTCATGGCCGTAACTATTGTGTTGGAAATTGCTTACTGAAGAAGTCATTTTGTTTGTTTTGGTTATCACATATAGGGTCTGAGTGTCTCAAAGGGGCGTGATTTGATGGTGCACGGCTCAGGATCTCACATTGAGATCATGAGTTCGAATTCATGTAGTGTGTTTCTTGTAAGAGCCCGAAACAGTCGGGAGTTTTACCTGCTCCGCTTAAGCCCGGAAGGAGTGGTTTGACGGTGGGGGTTTCCAACGATTTAAAAAAAAAAGAAGGTCTAAGTCCATTTTTTCGGTGGAATATTATGATATATTTGTCCTACATTGACTAAATATGAGATTAGCAGGTGATTTATTAACCATTAAACACTCATTTCTTACAAGCCGAGTTTTAAGGATAAGTTCAACCCATATATCTCTCAGTAAGGGGTGGCACCGATATTGCAGTGTTCGACTAAGATTAGCTGGATAAGCGCTAAGATTACAAAATGTGGTAAAATATTATTGTTCATTTATCATACATTAACTAAATATGAGATTAGTTGATAGTTTTTTTTAATCTTTGGACACCCTCTTTTTAAAAACTGATTTTGAATAATGAGTTTCATTTATGGAATCGTTACGAGTTTTGTTCCCGTAAGAGACATTTTTCCTTTACAGTAGTATCTAAAGCATACAAAAGTGGCTCTTAATTTATATAAGCATTCGTTGGCATAAAGTTATTTTTGTTAGAAATTGACTGTATGTATATGTTTTCATGCTTTCTTGATAATTATTGTTATCTTCTTTGTGAAGAACCAAGCTACATTCACCACCATAATTACAAGTTTCGAAGGTAACTTTAGGTGGGTTTGAAAATGGCGGAAGATTACAAATAAATTTTAGGTGAATCGCTATTCATTTGTTGATAAATTGAGCAAGAATTTTACTATAAATAAGGAGCTCATTTGTGAGTTCAAACCAGCCCAAAACAATAAGCTCCAAGGCAAGAGAGCTTGATAGAGTATGTATAGAAGTGAAATTTTTTTGTAAAGAGTTTAAACACTTATAAATTTCTATTCTTGTAGTAATAAAATCGTTTTTCCTCAAAAATATTATATAGTGATCAGAAAATCACAACACTTTATCCTCATTCTTCATGCATGAAATTTTATGATAAAGGGTGTGAAAACATATGGAGCTACACAATAAAATTATAAACAAATCCAAATATTTATATTGTGTTCAGAGTACTACATATAATAGAACTTTTAAAGCTTCTGCAAATAAGATTTTATAAAAGACTGTGACCCTTTTGCTATTTTAAAAATTTCTTATTACATTTATTTTTTACAAGATAGAATCACACAACAAATTTATCTCCAAATGATGGAGAAAATAAATGATCTATCAAAAGCATAAACTCAAAAACAGGAATTTACAAATACTCAAGAGTCGACAGGATTGATAGTTCATGATGTTTAACATAAATCTTCCAACAAATTAAAATCTTTGACTATCCCATGTGCTTGAAGCTGTCAAAAAAATAAAACACAACATCCATTGAGGTTACGATTCTTACCAACTAGTTTAAGAGATCAAGAATCAATTCTGATAGAGCTTTTATATTAAAATCTTGTTAGTGTTTAATATTTTCGTTTTAACTCTTATTTACTAGTTCAATTGTTAGGTCAAACTTAAATTTAATATTTATATTTGATTTGGTTTTGGACGTGAGACGACCTGTTAGATCTTAAAAATGATTTCTTGATGAAGTTTTAGGGTCAAACTCAAATAAACGGTGTTATTTTGCCCGAACGGGCACGTGGACTTTGTCGGTTCAGACACCCAGTCGAGTAAAGTATCATTTTCCAACTCAAATTTAAAAAAACTTATTATAACTTAATATTATTGGTTAAATCATTATCACTGAATAATGGAAAACATACCTATTTTTGAGAGGGTCCAGTTCTTGTCATACGCAAGTGCCCACAAAAAGTACCCACCAAGGCCATTGGATTTAGCATATTTAATCTTGTTAGCAAGTGAAATTGGTCCATCATAACCAATCCAATCACTTCCTCTATAGGAATATGTTGACACAGTAACATTATCATACACAATATAACCACCATTAGCAGAATTGAAATCATCAATTTCACTGTATGTCATAATTCCATTAGTTCCAGGGCCAACTCCAACAGCAGCAGCACCAATGCCACTTTTATTAGGGTCCTTCAATTTCCAGGTTCTGCCATAAAGTGGCAATCCCATTACAAGCTTCTCTGGTGGCACTCCAGCCATTTTCCAGGAGGAAATTCCTGTGCTTGTACTGATGTTGCTAGTATTATCAAACAGCAATGCATGCTCACCTGTAGCTGAAGTGTCCCAGCTTCCATGATAATCAAAGCACATTGGATTCACAAAATCAACATAGTTTTTAATAGCATCACCAGGGTAACTTCTAGGCTTATCTGATAAGAAAAAGCTTGAGGAAAAGTAAACTGCAGATGATAAAAGAAGACGCGGCTTGCCATATTGTTCAGACTCATATACAAGAGCTTCCTGCCACTCTTTCAAGAGCAATGACAAATTTGACATATCTTCTTGAGTGTTTGGAAATTCCCAGACAAGATCAAGGCCATCGAAATTATATTTTCGCGCTATCAAAATGGCGGAATTGATGAAGTTTGCACGGTTATCAGGGTTACTGGCCATGCTTGAGAAGGTATCAGGGCTAAAAGAGCTCCCTCCAATGGAGAGAAGGGCTTTTGCTGGTGGGGTTTTTGAGTGGAGGGTGGCTGTAAAGTTTGACATCCATTGATCATCAGCTTGTTTGATGGAGAGTTGGTAAGTAGAGGAGTCTAGAGGAACAAAAGAATAGAATAAATGTGTGAAATATTGTGTAGGTATTGATGAGGCAGGGGATTTTTCAGCTAGCCATGAAGGCCAGTAACCTCCTTTGATGGCTGCCCTGGATGGAGGAACTGAAGATGGGGATGGAGGCATAGGATACGGCATTGTTGGTGGAACAGATGTAGGTGGACATGGCGGCGGATAAGCTGGTATTGGTGGTGGAGCAGCAGCAGCTGGCGGCGGCTGATAAGCTGGAATTGGTGGTGCAGCAGATGGAGGTGGCTGATAAGCTGGAATTGGTGGTGCAGCAGATGGAGGTGGCTTTGGCCATGATGGAGGTGGGGATTCTGGAGGGCTACTAGGAGCAAATGAAGGTGGCAGCTCTGGGGTTATAAGTTTAGGAAATGCAGCAGAGTGTTGAAATAATGCAAAAGCAATGAGCAAAATGGTCCAAGGGACTGACATTTTTTTCTGGGTAAATGTGCACAAGGGGCAAAGGCCAAAGGGCTTATAAGATATCAGAGTTCACTGAATTTTACAAAGAAATGAGAATATTCCTGTTCATGAGAATGTGGATGACTCAATAAACTCTGATTTTATCGACATTCATGGCTGGATTTGATCATATACTTGGAGGTTTTTGCTTAGATTTGCTACAGAAGATTTGAACTTTATTTGAATGTCAATTCTTGTTAATACTGTTAAAAGCATGTGCTAAATTGTGTACTTTCTTAGGCTCTTCATAGGCCAGCCTGGTTTTCAATTTAGATAAAAAAAAATATATTTTAGGATTTGTCAAAGGATTCCTCCATGTAGACAATCCCAAGTAAACATAATATATAATAGCAAAATGCAAGCCGCAATCACAGGTCTGTTGTCGTAACTTCCTTGTTAAAATAATTAAAAGGATGACCTAGCGCACGAAGCTTCCCAGATTGCGAGTTCAAGGAAGGAATGACTGAATATACGCAGATAATATCAGCTGATGTAATATACTAATATTAAGATCTAACAGTAATGAGTAAAGGCGCATTAAATAAGAACATACTAAGCTGTAACATTCATAACTAGGAAAACTGGATTCTTGACATAAGAAATGAGAAATCTTTAGCCAAAAACTGTCACCAACAAATCTTATTTCATCAGAATCATAAACCAATAAAAGAAACAACAAAACAAATACAAGACATTGAGAATCATAGCAATGGAGATCTAGTAAAACAAAAACAAAAACTATTGCAGAAGTGAATGCATGATCCTGGGTAAGAATGGAGGAATTTATTAGTCTATTTGCGAGGGCGGGTGTTATCAGGATTAGCAACACCTGCAGTGACCTTAGCAACATCAAGAGCAGAAGCTTCAGGTTTTTTCTTGGAGTACAAAACAAAGTAACCAATAATGCCAGCAAAAGCAAAACCAACAAATGCCATTTTCATTGGACCTTGTCCCAGGCTTTTGCGCTGGTGAAGAACTTCTGTTGGCTGCTGTGCTGCTTGATCTGGCCCTGCCATTTTTTTTTCTCTATTGATATCTTCTGTAACTTGACTTCTCTTCAGAAAATTTCTGCTGAATGTGTTAAGTAATAAAGATGATAAAACAAATATAATTGGAGATGTGTGGTTTGTTTGTTAAACATGTGGAGTTGAAGAATTCATGGCTACAAATACTTGGTGATTGATCAATTGGTAACCATTTTTACAGGCTCTAGAAATTGACCTCTTCATTGCTGATTTATAACTATATTTAGAGGATGATTTCATCATTTATTTATGTGTGTTATTGTTCTTTTGGACCTAATACACTATAAAAGTGATTGCTAAACACAATTTAGAATTAAATTCTTAATTAAGTGATTATAATCGTAGATGAGTGATTATCCAATCATTCATATTTTAGAACTAACAAAATTTTAGTGAAGATGCGACAAAATTTGATTGGAACAACAAAAGCAAGCAAATTTTCATCTAAAAAAAAACCCTCTAAATTGGCGTTGGATAATATAATTAAAGGAGACAAAAAAAAAATTACAAAATGATATTAAGCCTTATAATAACGATTCTCTACATTAAGCTACGGCTAATCTCAAATTTTAGTTAAACCATTCATTACAATAAATCGATAAAGAAAGAAAAAAGGCAGTAACAAGAATGTCCCACTGTGTTCTTGCAGTTTTCAATTGAGAGAAAATTTCAGCCTGTTGTCGGGTATAAATTTTGTTAAATATAGAAACATTGTTAGGGAATCTGTGAAGTCCTGCAGGCATACCGATTAATATAACGATTAGAATCAAAGATCCTCTCCGTGTTTTTACAGTGAAGATTGTCTAGACTTGAAGGAAATGGTTACCTTATGCGAATAAGCATATGTGGTTATCAATATGGAGAAAACGACACCGAAACTATCTAGGGTTCTCTCTCAACCAATCAACAAAATCATCGAGGATCAAGGGCCAAGCTAGCGTTTCGTCATAATTTTCAAGATCAGTAAAGCTAATCTGCAAAGAAGGAAAATCAATGAACTTGGTCGAAATGTCCCAAAATTAAAGATGATAGCAAAAAGTAATTAGCTTACCTCATTGCAAAATCGAAAAATACCCAGCCACTGGTCCATATTTATCACCTTGTAGGTACTTTGAACCTGATAAAATGAAACATATTGTTGAGAGGCATTCAGGAAAAAAAATGTATCCTTACCAACAAACTCATTCCTAACCACTAAAGAAAAATAGATTCAAAAGAGAAATGCGACATTGATTGCAGATTGGCTAGTTACCTTGAGATAGTCGATTAATAAATCAACTTGATGACGAAATTGGGGTCCCAGAACAAGATTTAGTAATTCACAGATGGTATCAATGTCTATATTCTTTTGTCTCTCTTCTGCATCAGTTAAAACAACATGAAGGCATATTCAAATGATAACTTAATGAGAGAGAGAAATCTTCATTCAAACAAAAGGTTGTAATTCCATATATTTAAAAAGCACAATCTTGACAACAGCTCACCTGTTAAGTGGTAGCGAAATGCAAAAGCATAGAAGTCCGCAAAGTTTGGTGGTGTCCTTACCTTTTCAGGATACAAAAAGAAAAGGTATCATCACTCAATTGTGAGTTGTTAAGAAACAAACAATATCAGATGCATAACAAATCTAGATATAATACATGATTCCACAAACTACACGAATATTGGAAATACCTCTTTCTCCAGTTCTGAAATAGCTTTTTTCAGTTTGCTTAGATTATCGACCTGCAGTGTTTTCAGACCTGTTTGCCATTCATCCTGTGAACCATTGGGTCATTTTACAATATTAGAAAAATAATCTTACTAGCAGAAGCATAAAAACGCACTACTAAAGCTTACAAACAGCAATAAGATATTCAGTCCGTGTTATGTTTTACCTGAGTGAAGAAGCCCAGCTTGGTGGATTTCAATTTCCTGTGATTTGTAGACATTAAATTTATAAGATAGCTTAAAAGTATGTCAGAGAGAAATTCAAACCCAACAATACTTCACAGCACAAGACATACCAAGCGAGCATTAGAATCCTGACATCAGTGTACTCCATTCCCAGATCTTTGCAAAAAGTCATTATTCCATCTGGGCTGCTCAAGCAAACATAAACAAAAAACACGTTTAGTTTTATAAAATTCAATCCACATCCTTTTGTGCTTCAATAAATATTGAGAAAATTATCATTCACATCAACCAATGAATAAGATTAATGTTTATTTTATTTTATTTTTAATCAACATGGAATTAACTTATATTATGGTAATGAAGGAAAAAACAACAGCCATGTTGTTTGATGAGATAGAAACTATAAAGTAAACAGGGCATGAAACCTGCTTGAACTATAAAAGAAAAGATATTAAAGTATAGACACAGCAAAAATATTAAATTAAACTAAATTAAAATGTCAATAACACAAACATGACAAAATTTAGAGAGTAAATACTTACTCAATTATGCCTCCATTCGCATATTTATCAAACAAGTTCTCTACCTCCTTTGCTTTTGCTTTAGCTTTACCTGCGACGGGAGAACAAATTAAGCCAAATATTACATGTACATCAACCCAAAAATCTCCTAACCCTGTCAATATACTTAAAGCAACTCAATTAAGGTCCCCACTTCAATCACCACATTGCCTAATCCATACAGTTCAAGCTACATTAACCCTTTCTTTTTAAATGAAACCTTAGAAGCAGGACTTAATTAAATCATGATAAAAGCAAAACTTGAGAACCAAAAACCCAAATCAAAACATGCTCTTGCTCCCTAATCACAACAGTTTTAAGGGAATTAAATTTAACCACAACCTAATTATAGGTTGTGATCAGGTTAATATACCAATATAATGCAATTTCATCAACAATAAAACAATTACAACAAGCTATAGAAATTCAATCAAATAAAAACTTTTTTCAGTACAAAAAATCAAATAAAAAAAAAAATGTCAAGTACGCTTAAAAGTTTCAAACTTTTTGTTTCTTCTTTGTCTTAATTTTTTACCGCGCTTTCTCGGCAATCAAACAAAGTCAAAATAACTATTTTTTCTTTCTTTTTTTTTTTTTGGAGATAAAACAAAAAATATATATATAAAAAAAAATAGTGGGTTACCGGAACGAGCATTAGAGTTAGAGGAGGAATTGGCAGGCGGCGGAATCTTTGGGGCCGATGATTTCCGCTTAGATGATGCACGAGGCATTTGTCGCCGGTGAATTTCCTATGTTGAAATATTTGATTTGAATGACGTCTTAATTAATCTCAAAAACCTAAAAAATCTGAACTTTAATACTTCAAATCAAACCCTAAATTAATTTAATTGAGCGGGGATTGACGAGAGATATTAGATTGAGTCACATTGAAGGATTTGCTTATTTATATAGATGGAGTCATGGAGATAGCACCGCCGATTTGTTTGTCAATCACGGTCTCCTCAGGCACGTGGGGTTTGGTTCCCGAATCCGAACAGGAATCAGAAAGTCAGACTAGTCTCCCTGTATAAAAAATTATCAACTGTCATTTTTCCATTAACTAATTTTTGTTGCATAGTTTTTATTATATATATATAAATTCTGCTAGAGGTGGATAAAATCGGTTTCAGTTCGACTTCAGAGTAAATCGAATTAAATAAAAAATTGATTTGTTCAAAATATTAAGAACCGATATAAATCGAAAGGTTAAATCGAACTTAACTGAATCGATTGATTTAGTTATGTTTTAATTTTTCGAGTTCGGTTCACAACCAAACCGAATCTTGAGCAGCAAAATTAACAAAATTAAGAAGCAAATGATTCACAAAATTTAATCAATTACCCCCAAATCGATCGATTCACCGGTTCGATTAACGATCGAACCGATCCGATCAATTTAACTTAAACATAAACCGAAAAATCGAATCGAATTAATATTTTATGTTCGGTTTGGTTCGGATTATTTTGCCCACCCCTAAATTCTATAATGATATTTGGTATAGTAAATCAGTTGTATTTGATATAAATTATAGATAAAATATAATGACTTAAATGAAATAATTTAATTTATATAGTTATTTATTCCTTATTTTATTAAGATATGAACCAAGAAAAAAATACAAAAAAATATTATGATTTATGTAATAATATTATCAAGGAAATTTAAAATTTTTCAAGAACGAATAAAGAGATATCGATTACTTTCCCTCCCCATTGCCATCCCTAATCATTCATTGTACAGGGCCACATATATTTGAGTTATAGAAGCATGTCTCCACACTCATGACCTTGGCTACCCTTTATGACCATGCATATATGACTTTTATTTATTTATATTTATTTTCAGAATATGTATGTTATTATGTTAATTATAAGTAAATGGCTAGGGGTATATTTGGGAATGTCAAAAATATCAGTAACAATTGGAGTAGTGTAAATATGCTTATATTTTCAGTTGTTAGTGGATAATCAGAATCTAGAAATTTTTCAGTTGCTGAACCACTCTAATCCTTTGTGCACTTTATATTTTTGCCACTACCATTTTTTTGTTTTTGGAATCATTGAAATCTCACCGTCAAATCACCCATTCCGAGCTTCAACGGAGCTGGTAAAACCTCCGGCTTCTACATTACTACATATGACATAGAAGTAAAAAAAATCCTCAACTTTATTGTTGTTGCAATTAATAGAAGGTATAAAAAGAAGAGACATGAACTGAACTGATCCGCGAACTGCTCAAAAGATCCTTTCAAATTATATTTTAAATGTCCCCGGACATTCGTGTGACAAACTTTGAAGTAAAATAAAACTGTTCCTGTCATTCTCCCGGCCCTTTTCGAATCTGTCTCTCAAAGCTATATTACAACTCTTGTATTTAAGAAAAGTTTATGATTCTTCTTCAACTTGTAACCTCAACTATTTCAGCTTCAGCTTCACTGTCACTGTAATCTCCCCAACACTTGCTTTGTTTTTCTTCAACTGATTTGTCAATCACTGGTGCTACATCCGTTGGGTTGTTTTCAACTACAGGATCAGTGCTTTCATCATGTAAAAATGGATCTTCAGTAGCCTTTTGCTCTATTGGCTGACTTTCAACCTTATTTTCCACCGATGACTTATCATCTACGGCAGTTTCAGGATTGGTTTCAGCCTCAACATCAACAATCATAACACCAGGCGATTCTACTGAATCAATGGGAGCATGATTACTATTCAGTACTGAAGCTGGATATCCATTTGGCATCACTGGAACACCATTTGGGGATACATGGAAACTGTTTGGAGAAACCGGATAGCCATTAGGAACCCAAGGCTGGCTGGGTACAAACTCAGCTGCGAGTGGGTTCATTATTCTTGGAGGGCTGAAGTGATTCACTTCCACAGTATGTTCATCATTAGAGAAACTAGCTTTGTTTCGTGGGACCCGATTTCCGGATCTGTTATAGCCACCAGACAGCCTTGGACCGTAAGGAACTCGAGCTGTTGCAGACTGATGAGGTGATCTATTGACAGGATTAACATTAAGCATTGGAGGTATAATCACTGGTGGAGGCAGAATTCCTCCGCGATCTTTGAAACCGGTAACTGCAACAGAGCCAAACACTGGAACTGTAGATGGGTTAAATGGCGGTGCAGCAGCAGAAAGTTTCTTTGTTGTTTCTTTTGGTGTTTCTACTTCATCTTGCTTTTCACCTTGAGTTGGCAATGGATTGATACTAATGTCACCATTAGCTAATTCTTGTGGATTTTCCTCCACTGCTTTTTCTTTGGGATCAGAAGAATCTTTTTCTGGCAACAAACTTGATTTTTCAGTTAAAATGATCGGAGGCTCCAGATCAGGGGAGGCTTCTATGCATCTCTGCAACGATCCTGATTCCACACCTGCAGTTTTAGAAGAAATAATATTTGGATTCTTCGAAGGATCAGAATTTTCAGGTCCTAGAACTTCCACATTTCCAGCTTCGGCATTTTTGGTTTCTACTGCAGCAATTATTACTTCTTTTCCTGCCTCTGCTTCTAAATCCTCCAATGCAGATTCCTTTTTTGCCTCCAGGTTTTCCGCTGAGTCCCTGACTTCTGTCTTTTCTTCTCCCTTGACAGAGCGCTTCACTTCTCCCTCAGGTTTCTGATCCTTCTCTTCCCCTGCATTCTTCATGGCCATCACATCACCTGGGGTGACTTCCGACGAAGCTGCCTCCTGACTCACATGAGGACTTGATTCCATGGAAGGATTCTCTTTTGGAAACTGTTCGGCAACTGCCTTCACAATTGTCCCGGGAGGAGCCAAAGCAACTTCTTTGTAGGAGAAAAGTTTTCCAGCCGCTTGAACACTGATTGGACTTGCTGTAGGAGCAGACTTGGCAAGTTGATCAATGGAAGCTGGGCTAGCTGGGGACAATTTCTCTGCTCCAGCGGTGGAACTGCTCGCACTTTGTAACTTAGAACTGAAGCTAGAACTTTTAACAAACTTCTTGGGAACAGGAAGATTAGATCCTGAGGTGGCAGCAGATTCACTTGGAATTGATTTTATGGACGTGAAATTAACTGGCTTTCCTCGATATCTTGACGGCTGAGATACATTCGTGAAGTTAGTATTTAGTTTTTCTAGGTTTGGCCTCCTTGAACCAGAAGCTCTGCGAGCTGTGAGTGAGCGACCCTTGGGAGTAGCTTCCTGCCATCCTTCATCTGAATTCTTCTCTTGTTCGAGGTCATCATTTTTAATCATTATCAATTGATCTGGGAGACCTGAATCAGATTTTTCAATCTGGGGTTCTGACAATTGAGCTTCAGATTTGTGCTTTTTATCACTTGAGTTCTCTACTGCGGGAGAAGGTGGTGACACAATTTCATCATTTCGATATTCATCCGAGACTGTTTCCCAGGTTTGGCCTGGTTTTCCTTTGAGCTGCATGATGAAGGAAAAACTATTAGTAATATTACTTTCTGCAGTGAGCAAAATAAGTAAGATGGGCAGCACAAGGAATGAAACCAGGGACAATTAGCAGTTTATTGCCTTTGCACGAGCTTTCCTTTGGGCCTCTCTTGCTTTAGTATCTGTGTCCGGGGTTATGTAATCCAAAAGGTCTGAAACACTGATTCAAGATGGGAAGATATAGTTAATAGCAGAACTATGATATTTTAGCAACGTATTTAAACTCTCAGTTGAAGAAAACATATGAGCAAAGAATATATTATTCTGTTTCTCATTATTACCTTAAATGACCTTTGCTGGAGATCGAGGCATCTGGCTTGGGGGTACCGTTGCGTGCAGCTTCTTGCTGCTCCAAAGCCTTGGATTCAAAGTACTCAAGCCATGCAGCAGCATCCTACAAAAGTTTATTGTATAAGGAGTTGAGAGACGAGGATCAACATAAAATGAAATTTAATCATCATACAGCAAAATTGAACCTACCTGTGTCCGCAGATCCTCAGATCCAAGTTTGGCCTGCAGTATTTGTAGGGTTGTTTGTTCATGCTGAACACTTAAGGAGTACACTTCCATCAAAGAGAGAGCAATTGCGATGGCATGGTAGCTGGCAGCGGTCTGAAGAAACCAGAAAAGTATTAAAAGAAAATCAATTAAGTGGCCTAAAATATGAGATTAGCAATATTTGTTCAGAACAAGCTACTCACATGGCTCAATCATGTTTTAAGTTTGAATTAACTTAACAGGCCATCATCCAACCTAGTTATATTTTCTAAGTCAACGTATTAACATGTAGTTCCATCTTGCAAATCTAATCCGAGTAAAGGCATTAAGCAGTAGAATTATTTGCTACATTATAATATCATGCTTCCAAACACTTCTTTTATGACAAAAAGAATATTACCTGTATGTGATCAACTCCAAGTAGTTTTTGGTTACACTTCAGAGCTTCATGTAGGTACCGAAGAGCAACATGGACATTCCCCAAACCTTCTTCCATCATCGCTACATTAATATATGTGGCTGCCGTATTTGGATGAGAAGGGCCGCATGTTAAATGCAAGAGATACAATGCACGATTGACATACCTAGAATAAGAAAAACATGAATGTAAGTCCACAAGGATATCCTTTAGATGATAGAGAATCATGAGGAATAGCCATCATGGAAACAAACTTATCTAGAAAAATAACTCAATTAGAAATCTAAAATAGCGTACTTCAAGGCCAACTCTGTATGTTGAAGTCGATAGTAGAAGACAGCTAGGTCTCCATAACTCTTCATTGTATCAGGATGATCAAGTCCAAGTTCTCTCTCATTTATATCCAATGCTTTTTGTTGGTAAATGGTTGCCTAATAATGTGAAAAAGGTCAGCATATTGAACAGTAAAGTTACGAAGAACAATTTGCACAATATCATATTTTTATTAATGTAAAAGAAGGTAAATGGGGTCATAGAGGTGCTGGAATATGTAGTGCATTCAGTACTGACACTTCTTTCAAATTGAGGGTTAACATAATACACACCAGAACTGCCATGTTCAATGTACTAATATAACAACTGCAACGTGCTTGAGTTTATCCAGACATGCAAGCCAGTGCAACATTATGAGCCATCTGATGCATGCATACTAGTATTTAAATATTTCAAAGCAAACCTTAGAGACCTATATTTTACTGAGCTTAATAAGACAATGATTCCGGATATAGCACAATGGCATCAAAGGATCCATGAAGCTGACCTCACCTAGTGAGAATTTTTTTTGTTAGGTTTGGTTTGGTTAAAGCAAATACCTGATTGAAATCCCCAGTATGGTAGAGCACTACTGCCAGGAGACTATATGCTCCAGCTGTCATTCGATGATAAGGACCACAAACTGACACGAGCTTCGAAAGTGCCTTCAAAATTCAATATGCAATACTGGTTCATTTTTCTATTGCCACAAGTAAAACATATCAAGAAACACCAAAGAGGAAGGATCTATCTATACCTTAGAGCCATAATTAACAGCATCCTCCAATTTTCCTTTATCTAAGGAAGTCTTTGATGATTCCAGCAGTGTACGTCCATCTGCTGATGAACATGCAACATGCTGTAGGGAAGAATAAAATTGATTAAGAAAATTGAAGTATACTACAAGAAGATTGAATCCTGGTTTTAATATGAATACAATGTTACCTTATAGACGGGAACCATGCTTATGATATCCGATTTTCTAAAAGGAGATGCAGAGTCCATATCATAGTCCCTAGGAACAAGCTCAAGCCCAACCTGACAGAAGAACACTATAGTAAGAAACTCGGAGATGGAGTATGTTCACTCTGAAGTACACGAAACAGTAGAAAAAGGGTCTAATCATCAAACCTTGTGGGATAACCCACGAAGCATGGCAAACTTTCTCAGGCCCTGGCAGCTTTCATGTTTCCACCGCCATCCAAATCTTTTTAGAAGGAACGCTTCCACCCATTTCCATTTTAACATATCTTCTTTAGTGGTATCTGCATCGGCATTTTCAGTAGATGCTGTTCCAAACAATACATTCAAACATGATGCTATTGATGTAGCCAAGTCAGCAACATTGTCAACTGCTGCTACAACAGCTTGCAATATATGTTTATAAGCTCGAATAACCATCTCATGTATACACAACGATTGAACATGAGGTAACTTGTCTGCCAATTCAACCTAGAATGTCCCCGGGGAAAAAAAGATAGAAAAGAAATTATAAGTGAGAGATAATGAATTTTGAAACCTATGTAGAAGGCTAGGATGGGTACAGATAAAAGTTTATAATATACACAACTTTACTGACGAGCATAACTGCTCCTCTCTCATAATAAGAAGTATAATCCACAACTCTTTGATAATTTCCCAGTTCAACAACTTAAATGATATTTTCAATTACTCCAATGTGAATTACGACCCCTACCATTGGCGTATCCAGAAAATTAATTCAGTGGGGACAAAATTATGAAAACTAACTATAAATAAAAAACATACAAAATATTTATATTTATATTGAAATGTGAATATTTTATACATTACAACTGTTCACGATAAGGATGGCAAAATCCGGATAAGGACCCGGGTCCGGATCCGGAAGCATTTTCATTGCCCCGGACCCGGACCCTGGTAAATATACACAGGTCCGGACCCGGGTCTACCCGGTCCAGATCCGGATATTCGCTTTATTTATTTTTTAATTGTATTATTTTATATTTATATTTGTATTTTGTCAATTTTATTTCAATTCTTGCATATTTTTTAATTATATTATATTATATATTTTTTATATGCATATTATTTTATATTTTTATTATATTTTAATTTATTATATTTAAATATTATTATTTTTCCGGACTCGGGTCTATCCGGGCCGGACCCGTGCGATCCCGGGTCCGGATCCCGCTTTTTAAGACCCGAGTCCGGATATTTTAATCATGAACCTGGGTTTACCCGGACCCGAATCATCCGGGTCCATGCGGATCCGGGCCGGGTCCGGGTCTGCTTGTTATCCCTAGTCCATGACATGGTTTCATATTTTGGAAACCTTGCATGATAGTTTCTTTATCAATGCTCCAAAAATTTTTTTTCTATATATGTAACTAAATTATCACTCATCCATTGATCTCCCATCAAGTTGCGTAGTCTAGTCTTCACAATATTTATAGCTGAAAATACTCTCGTTACAGTTATAGTGACAGTGGCAATATGTAAAGTCAAAGTTAATATCAAAAGTAAGTAAACTAATGTATACATCTTATCCTTTTTAGTTTGAACCAACGTTGCAGATTGGGGTTGGTGAGTGAGGTTTTGTAATGGACTTTTGGAGAAATTGACTTTTGTAATATATATATATATAATAAATTTATAAAATAAAATAAAAATTATTATTTTTTGTGGGGCCAGTGGGGGCAACTGCCCCTACTCGCCCCTTAATACATCCGCCAATGACCCCTACAGAACAATTATTGTATAGGAAAGCTGAAAATAATCATGTCCTAACCATCAAATTTCAATCATATGAATTTCCAATCACTGTCTGTAAATGACTACAATAACTATGTTATCTTCAGTGTATTTTCTTCCCTTCTATATTCAAGGGCAAAGGAAAAGAAACTAGCATTTACAAGAGGGAGAATGTCATTCATCAAGTTGTGGCACAAGAAGTTTCAAAAATGAAGAAGGTAATGAATAAGAAAACTGATGGAATAAAAAAATTACCACGCGCCCCAAGGAACACATTCGTAAACCTCTAGTGTGCATAAAATCTGTCAACGTCCTTCCATCAACAGGTGAAAGTTCAAGGGAGCCAAAATCTGCCACCTAATAAATTTGAGGTCACATCAACCAGATATATTAACTGCCGAAAATCTCAGAGAAAAGAAAGAGATGGTTATAGGGACTAACCAGTTTGGGAAGAGCAGTATCAGCATAGTATTTATGCGCCATTTCAATCAACTCATCAGGTGACTGCCATACAACAAAAAACAATCAATGAAAAAAAATCTATAAGACATGAAATGGAACAACTATGAAGTTTTATAAGCATGCAAGGATAAGGCAGCTTAACAGTCAACATCCAGAAATTTCTCAAGTGAACTCATTGGGAAAATAGTAAGGGACATGATTTTAAGAAATTAGATTGATAAAAATGACATATTCTTGTTATCCAGGGAAACAGTGAGCAAACCTTAAGGTGAAGACCTGTTTCTGATTCTTTAAGGCGCAAATAAGCTGCTTCCGAAAGCATGTTTTTCCACATCTTTTCCATTTCCTCATCGCGATTCTCAAACTCCTTCTGATCACTAGCATCAGATTTCTTATTCATGTCAAAATTGTTATCTGCAGGGACCACCTTTCCCTCAGTTTTGTTGATTCTGCCATCTGTTTTCTTCTTTACATCCTTTAGCAGAGCACCTTGCTTTCCAAGACCCTTGACAGCAGGATTAAGCTTAGGTTCTTCAATTTTCTTGGATTCATTTTTCCCAGAAGCCTGACTTTGCAAATGTTGCACCCAACATGCTCCTAGCTCCCATTTAATAGATCTGGTAGGTTTGGAGGGTTCTTCCTGCAACTTCAGCAAACTATCTTCTATTACTTTCTGCACCAAAGACCTAGCAGACCGCAAATTCTCAAAATCTGCACTTTGAGAGCGTTGAAATGTACTGGAGATTTGAAAGGAGGATGACTTGTGCAACAGCATCCTCAAGCTGAAAAATGATGCAAGGAGTAGAGGTTAGTAAGGTACGATTATGTGTGTACATTATCCCTTTTATTACAATCTATTCTACAGTGCTCAGGCATGTGTGCTTGCTATGAGTGTGAACTGATGGGAAAACAGTTTGTGAGAAACATATGTGGTTTAATTGTGTATTAAGTTAAAATATTCAACAAAACAAGTGATTGATTGGTAGCGTATCTTAATTCCATAATCATCCACTAAGCCAAGGTATTAACAGACCTATTCACATTCAAGGCATTTGCACCTCCTTCAGGCTGGTCCTCAATGTCAAAGTCCTGCGGCATAGGATTTCCTTCCCAATTCACCTCTGCCGAAACTTTTACAACAGCTGTATACCCACAATGTCTGATAATAACAACACCCAAAGTGGAAGTGTCCTGCGAGATCAAAAGATGAACTCAGCTATTAAAATAACCTACTTCAGTATATCGAAATAAGCATTCAAAACAATATAGCACTCACATGAACAGTTGTACTCTCATCAGCTGTTATGCCTTTCAGTAAATTTCTCTGAGTAAGGTCTTCTTGTGACATTCCAAGAACCTGACTTCCATCATTTTTACAGTCCAATTTTACACTTGCATCGGGAACATCTCTCATCACCTTAATAATTAAATCTCCAACTCTTTCCTCATGCACAATTGAAGCGGCAGGATCATTTAAAGAGTGACGGTTATTCTCAATGAGATTCTTTATTGATGCAACAGCTTTAAAAAGTGAAACGTCGACAAATAAACTGTGAAGTAAAAAGGCTTTCTTATCTCGAATTTGCCTCTCTTCTGCAGTTTTACAAGGCATTCCTGCCAAAATTTCGAATTCTTTTGCCCACTGCCTGTTATCATGTTTACCATCTCTTCCTCGGCCACCCCCACTCCCTCCCCAGTTTTCATCTTCCACAGGAAGCGATTGGAAAACAGATGGGTTATCAGCAACAACTGGAGGAACAAACCATGTGTTTGCCCGAAAACCATAAGGAAGATTGCCAAACTGAAATGGATAAACAAAAAAATATACATATATAAATATACAATCATTTTCTTTATAGATTACCATAAATTTGCAAAAATATCTGGTGAAATATACATACTTTATTGTGTTCAGCGAAGGCTTTCATAAGAGCTTTGTATGCCTGCAGGCAAAGTTTATAGTTAAACGACAGGCATAGAATTTGGAGAAAGAAAATTGTAGAACATAGAGCTAGACGAGTGGCGCAATATTGAACTTACAGAATCAAAGGCCCTACTAATTTGCTGCAGCAAACTGACCAAAGAGTGACAAAGAAGAAGACATTTTCCGGCAGGGTAGAACCCTTTTCGGGAAGCAACAATTGTCATCGGCTTCCCACTGCAAACCCTCACCTGCAGATTCCCCCACCCACACCAAAATGCAAATATCAGATCACATTGAAAGATCAAATAAACAATCATGTGCATCATAATTATAAGGCCCCCACATCAATTTGAAAGAAATCATCATCTGTTTTATCTTCAAGGAAAGGGCGTGTTGATCTTCGAATGTCTGCATGGCAATCAACCAGGATACAATCAACAAATAAACCACAGATTCTTCAATAGTAAATACTGAGGCTTCACAGAGCTAATTTTGTTAAATTGAGCTGCACATTTCTTATTTCATTAAGCAATAAGCACTCATTATATATGTATTTTTTTTTTAAAAAAATCCTTCTTTTAGCATCTCCAAGCTCTCATTTTTTCGAAAACTATTTTCTATCTTAAAAATTCAAAAAAAAAATTTAAAACGCTGTCGTTTTAAGAACAAATTCATTACTTACATTGGAGCGGCGGAGTGAGGTACGAGAAGGAGAAGAAATCGTAGAACTGGCCGAGTCTGGGAGGAGGACACATGGACACCACGTCGCCTTTCTCCGTGCTCTCCGACGTGTCTTTAACATCCTTCGCCACGTGTCCGACGCTAATTCCGACTTTCTTCTCTTCCGCCTTGTTCGGCTTTGAATCGCCACCATTGGGACTGGGAGACGTCGCTTCGTTCTCATTCGAACCGGATTCTTTCCAGCCGGTCTCCTTCGAACCGGCACTGGACCGTACGGCCGGTTTGGGTGATGGACCGAAGCTGTTTGTGCAGGCGACGATGTCGAGAAGCCGACGGATGTGAGCGACTGCTTGCTCCTCTGTATAGTCCTCTGTTGGCAAAATTCTGAAAAATGGTTAGGGAATCTGATTTGGTGTATCTTAAGATATGATTTGTGTTAAATCTGGACCCTTAGATTGAAAGTGAAGTGTATAGATTGATGATTTTACCTTCGACGATGGTGAGGTGGCAAGGTTTGAGCGAGACAATGTCCGCTGAATCTTTGAGCTTCGATCCTCTTAACTGTAGGTGATTTCAGAATTCAGTTGCAAAAACAGTTATTGTCGGCTAATGTCATCGTTATTTGGCGGGGTTTTTTTCGCAATTAAAAAAAATTCTAATTTATTAAATAACACTAATTTAATTTCATTAATTAAATTAGCTGAATAATAAAATCTTGGGAATTTATCATTTTTTCACGAGATAAATAACATAAATCACTAAAATTTTGAATTTATTCTATTTTTTATTTTCAGTTTGAAAATTATTTATTTCACACCTCATAAAATTGGAAAAGTGAACACATTTTAAAAATAATTTCAAAATTTTCATAATAAATAATAATATTAGAGATAAAAATGATAATTTCCCAAAAATATTTGAATAAAAGTCTAGGCGTGACTGTTTATCTTCTTACAATCATAGATGATAGATGTTATCCTTGTAATTAAACAACCAACGCCGTCTGATCAAATCAGTGGGGACTACAACCCGCACATCAACGATGAGAAATTAACAAACCAGGTAAGTAAGTACATTGCATCATTGATGATGATGCCGTTCCATAAAAAGGAAAATGGGATCTACGGTGAAAGCTATTTTATACGAATTGGGGCCCACCAACGGCGATAGTTTCGTCAGGTCAGGTCAGGTCGAGAAAAGTATAAATAATGAAAGAGAGAGGTTGAGAAAAGTAAATAAACATAAATGGAAGTACCTCGTGAGATAAAGTGAAGTTGGTCATATGGCATGTCTCGACATGGACCCCTATAAGCTTTCTCACATCCAAGATCCTGTCCGTAGAGATACCCTTCACAAAAATCAACCACAACAACAACAACAAAAATTACCTTCAATTTGGTGGAACGTTAACGCTAACATATTAATCTAGATAAATTAACGCTAATGTTGACGTTGATGTTCATAAAATCATAATCTCATAACATGTTATTATTTTTTGACGTTAATTTATACTATATTGTTGTTCCATAACTTATAAATTAACTGAGAATACTCTAACCAACGAGTGGTTGGTTGAGTGGTAGCTGGCTCAATCCTAAAAGGCTCGATTGGGTATGCTCCTCAGTTCGAGTCCTGCTAGAGTCACCATCGTTGGGAGGACCATACCGTACAGCTCTTGGTCCGAATCCGGATTAGTCAGATCCAATGTGTCATTGGATAACGGGTGAGGAAAAAAAAAGAATACTCTAATTCAACTCTTAATACCAAGGGGAAAAAAATTAGAGAGAGGCATGGCCCATTGGCAAGAACTTGAAAATTTTGATAGTAAAGTATGCATGCATAAAACAGTATGTTAATTAGCTTCATACCTTGAGCGTGAATTGTGACTCATCAGGTGTTTCGACTGTAATCTCGATTACTGTCGGCAAAACTGCATAATTATGAAATAATTAATTAGTTAATGAAGAACGATAAAGTTTGAAGATAAGATTCCATTTGGTTGCCAAGATCGAAAATGCGAGAAAATGGATAAGAATCGATATAAAAGTTTCAACGAAATGACTGTACGTACTAAGATACAAACATGCATATAAGAATAATTAATCATCTGGGTAAGAGTTGTTTTTGTAAATTTTCTCAGCAATGAAATGGTGATAAGATAAGGTTTCATTGGTTGCCAAGAAAATGTGAAATGACTCTAACGAGCTAAAAATTTTGCATGCTTTTTCACAAAATTATCTCTGTAACCAAACAGAAAGTACTAAAGAAATGAACTAATAATAAGTAAAACATAATTGAGACCTTTCTCTTCTTTTTTCTTCTTCTCTCCCTTGGCTTTATGTGGCTTCGGCTTGCCTGTTTTGGGAGCCATTGTGCTTCTAATGTTGATTTGGTATTAAAATAAAAACTGTCAGCAGGCTCAAGTCAAAGAGCTAATAGGGTTTGATAAATTTATCAAATCATCTCTTTAATTAGAAAATAAAACAATGTAAACCAATAATGCATACTAAGAAATTGCACCACCTCTAGCTAGCTAGCTAGAACTAGAAGAGTCTATAGAAGTGCTTTTGCTATGAACCTAGGAAGTGCTTTTAAATAACTAGGTATGAATTGAAGTGACTGTTACTTGCTTCTTAGAAGTGCTTATAAGAAAGGAAAGCAAATGATGAATCGATCTGGGAGACACAAAGTTAGATGTTTCATGAAAAGAGGATATAGGAGGAAGAGACAGGAGAGAAAGAAAGAGAGGATAAGGTGAGAATGTGAAGAGCTAATTACTAGCCAAGGCTTTTAATTAATTTTCTTGTACACACAAGAAAACAGAAAATAATAATAATAATAATAATAATATAATAATAATAATAATGTGAGGCTAGCAATTTCAGGCCTCTCATTTTTTGCTTCTTCCACAGTAACACCTCATCATCATAATCTTGATTCTTGATTGCCTCCAACTATTTTTTATGTGGATTTGGAATATTGTCATTGGAAAGTATTGAATGCCTTTGGACTCTTATTGATGGGTTATCATCTTCTGCCAGAAAGTCTATGACATTTCTTTGGTAAGTTATAATTTGTCTATCATAATCAAGATTTTTATTAACAGAAAGTAAAAAAAAAAAAAATTCCTTAAAGATGAATAAAATGTACACATGAGTGGTTGTATACTTCTTTTTTGGAAATATTGGAAATCCCGCCATCAAATCACTCAATTCGAATTTAAGAAGAGGAAGTAAAATCTTCGACTGCCCTAAAATCTTATAAGAATTGCACCATGCAAATTAAAACTTAGGATTTGACCATCAAAATCTTAAGCCTTATACCATAAAACCACACCCCTTCGGCACTTCTATAACAAGCCCAAGTATATTAGATTATTTTTAAAATAATGCTCCATTTCAGGATACAACATTTGTATCGATCTCAACTAATATGTCATATGTGTGATTTTAATACAAATCCTCATGTGCAAGTAAAATAATACGTTCTCCAAGAGATGTGGCTTAATGATAAGAAATTTAAAATTTGATTGTTATGTAATGAGTTCGAGTTTATGAATATATTTTTTGTAAGAATTTTGGGTAATTTAATCAACGTTAATAATAAGATGAGTCATCACTTAACATGCAGCAATTTTATAATATTGTCGTGTGTTCTCCATAGTTGATTCTTTAAAAAAAAAAACAAAAAACAACAACAACAACAACTAGATAGTACCTAGAACTTAGTTGCGATGTGCTCATCTTTTTGAGCATATTTGCAATACATGTTGTTTTCATTGATTTAGTTAAGAAATTTTCATTCAATTTTATTAGTATATATTCTCCTTTTATTTTAGGGGTAAAAAAAAAAAAGATGTCTTACACGATATAATTCTGTAAATGTTGAAAACTCTGCCGCCCCTAATTTTTTACAAAAAAATATATTCCTTCAACTCGAATTCATGACTTGACAATCAAATCTTAAGCCATTACCATCAAACCATACCTCTTGGGACGAAATACTATCAAATGTAATAAGGTAGATGAAAAAAATTACAATATTGCAGCTTTTGATTTTAACCATTATTTTTTGTCTACTTCTTATATCTAGCATTTTATCAAGATAGTTTTGCATCAAAATTGATAGATGCCATTTCTATTTAAGAAGTATTTTTCTGCATTTTTCTTGTTTTTTGTTTTTGTTTTGTTTTTTGTTTTTCCCTGCTTCTAGCTGAATTGGTGTTAGCTAGCAAATGTAAGGTCACAATTTGATTGTCAGTACATAATCCAACTAAACATTGGTCCACTTTTTCAACCATTTCATTATAGACCAGAAGCTATTATCATCCTTTTGTACCTTTTTTCCAGTTCATGATCATCACACTGACTGGTTCATCCTAAATCAATCACAAACTAACATCAAAATCTATAACAAAATCCCAGATAAAAAAATTCAAGCCTGTGACTCCTTAGAAAAATAAAATATCAGAAAGATGGGTACATAGAGGAACAACTACAGAAGCTGCAACTTTTAAAGTCATTTGATCACGGGTCTTTCTCTTAAGTGATCTCTGAATTAGGGATGAAAATAATATTTATGTCCATTAGATATCTAATTATCAATCCAATTGAATTTGGATGAAATCCATCAAATCTTTAAAAATGGATATTAATATGGATTTGGACATGAATGGCAATTATCCATCTCTATACTGAATCTTCCTTACCACCTCCCTCTTAATCGTGCAGGTCAACAAAACTAAACAGACTTAGAATTGTATTTGAAACTGTTGGGTCAAACAAAGTCCCAAAGTCCCACATTGGTTAGATATGGGGAAGATCATGGGTATATAAGGATGGACATGTATCTTCATTGGTATGAGGCCTTTTGGGTATAACCCAAGAGCAAATCCATGAGTGCTTAGGCCCAAAGTGGACAATATCATACCAATGTGGAGATAAGTGGTGTCTTAGGTTTCCTTACAGTGGTATCAGAGCCATGCCCCGGAGTTAGCCATGTGGATGAATCCTCGGAATACCGAACAAAGGTGGTGAGCCCCGATTGTGATCCGTGAGTGCTCGGTTAGACAGGCGGTGTGCTCTGGTCTTCATGGAGTGGACGGATGAATGATCGTTTGAGGGGAGGCTCAGTTGTCCTTTGTGGTCCTTTGTTCGAGGGGAGGATTGTGGGGTCAAACAAAGTCCCAAGTCCCACATTGGTTAGATATGGGGAAGATCATGGGTATATAAGGATGGACATGTATCTTCATTGGTATGAGGCCTTTTGGGTATAACCCAAGAGCAAATCCATGAGGGCTTAGGCCCAAAGTGGACAATATCATACTAATGTGGAGATAAGTGGTGTCCAAGGTTCCTTACAGATATTGTTAGATTTTATCGCAAAATCGTCAAATCAATCAATCAAGAATGCACGATTTTTACCGTGGTTCGCCGGAAAGATTCCCGACTACATCCACGTTGAACTCCGGAATAGGGAGCTCGCTGCACTAATCAATTTCAAGATTACACACGGAATCTTGAATCCGTTTACAAATTGTAATTCCCTAATCTCACAAAGAACCATAATCTCTAAAAGTGACAATCTCTCAAATTCCCAATTGAAGACTACACTAACTTGGACTAGGGAATAGGCTTAACACTTAGCCAATTATTAAGGGAATACAAATAATGAAAACTCTCTCTAATAATCAACCTAAGTGCTCTTTATATAGGATGAGCAAATAAAGGTAATTGGGACAACGGCAAGGATTGTGCCATGTGTCCCTCATCCAACGGATGACAAGGGCTTCACATTTTACAATCTCCACCTTGAAGCCCAAAACATTTCTCACTCCCATCATACACAAAGACACACTAAGGCCAAAATAGCACAGCAAACCCACCTACTCACATCACACCGCTCATGTCGGCTGCAAGGTCAGCCAACCCCCACCTGCAACACAGCTTCATGCAGTGGAAGAGTTTGGTTGCAGTCACAATCTTTGTCCCCATGTCAGATGGGTTATCTTCTGTTGGAACCTTCTTAATCTCAATCTTACCACTTGAGATAATTTCCCTCACGAAATGATACTTCACATCCACATGCTTGGTTCTCTCATGATGTACTGGATTCTTGCTCAGATGTATCGCACTCTGACTGTCTGAATACACAACTGTCTTACCCTGCAGCTGTTGTATTTCGGTTAAGATACCCTGAAGCCAATTGCTTCCTTGAACACATCAGTTATGGCTATATACTACTCGCTTCGGTAGTTGACTTTCTTGAGTCCCTGTCACCTGCAAAATCAGAATCAACATACCCTACCAAATCTAAAGCGTTAGATTTGTTAAAACATAAGCCATAATCAATAGCAGTATTCAAGTATCTTAACAACCATTGTAAAGCACTTCTGTGTGCTCCACCTGGATTAGACATAAACCTACTTAATAAAGATACAGCATATGGCAAGTCAGGTCTAGTACTAATCATGACATACATCACAGAACCTATAGCATTTGCATAAGGCACATTTGCCATTTTAATCACCTCAGACCTATTACTAAGAGAAGACATATTCTCTTCTATAGCCGCTTCACATTCAAGTTTATGGGTAGACTTTAATGCCACTCCTAAGCTAGCATGCTCAACCCCATTAATTTCATGACTTGATATTAACGCACAGAAATACAAATCATTAGTTGAGTAATCATACCTGGTAGGAGGCCTTACCTGCCTCCTACTTCTGTCTCTTGCTAGCTGGTAGTTGGCCAATGTGTCTTGTGGTGTTTCATCATGCTGCTCAGTATGATCCAGTTGATCTACTGTGTCCTCTTCAATTTGTTCTTGTATCTCTGCTACTTCATTTCTGTTTTCCTCCTGGTTATTTCTCCTGGGCTGGGAGTCCTCAGATGTCTCCGTGCCTGACATGTCACCGACTTGCTCAGCGGTCCTCGATGTCCCTGGCTCCACCTGCATCTGAGCTCCACCTGCAAGATCAAAATCTGCTAGATCCTTTTCTAAGGCACCTGCATTGTTGTTAGTAGATTTACAAGGAAAACAAAGTTCATTGAATATAACATCCCGACTAACTATGACTTTGACTCCAGGTGACTCCCTTTCCCATAACCTATACCCTTTTGTCCCTCCTTGGTATCCTAGGAAAACACACTTGATAGACCTCGGTTCAAGTTTACCTACGGACTGGTGAGCATAGCTTCACAGCCAAATACTCTGAGGTGTGCAAGCTTATGAGCCCTACCATACCAGATTTCTTCTGGTGTCTTAAACTGAACTGAGCTATTGGGGCTCAGGTTAACTAAATGAGTAGCAGTATTGAGGGCTTCACCCCAAAAGGCCCTCGGAAGTTCGGAAGAAAATAAAAGACATCTGATCTTTTCTAATAAGGTTCTATTCATTCTTTCCGCAACTCCATTCTGTTGAAGGGTGTTTCTAACAGTCCTATGTCTCAGGATACCCTCACTAGTACAATATTGGTCAAACTCAGTATTACAAAATTCTAAGCCATTATCTGTTCTCAAGACTTTTACTTTGTTACTAGTTTGATTTTCTACCAATACTTTCCATTCTTTAAATTTAGTCAAAGTTTCATCCTTTGATTTTAGTAAGAATGTCCATACCTTCCTACTGTAGTCATCAACAATAGAGAGAAAATACTTCTTACCCCCATGTGTCTGGACCTTTGCTGGTCCCCACAAATCACAATGAAGATACTCCAGACTCGCCTTTGACAAATGAATTCCAGTTGGGAAGCTCTGTCTGTGCTGTTTGCCCAACACACAGATCTCACAAAACTCAAGTGGCTTCAACTGGTCCTTTCCAAATTGTCCCTGCTTGCTGAGTACCTGCATTCCTTTCTGGCCTATGGCCAAGTCTCAAGTTCCATATATTAGTCATATCAACATTAGAAGTTAAAGCAGAAATGGGTTTATCCGAGAATACATGTTGGCCATTTAGAACATACAATCCATTTCTCTTAATACCAGTTAGGATTAGTTTCTTACCCTTAGATATGTGCATGTTCCTTTATGTGCTTTATATGTGAAACTTATTCATCTAGTGTTCCTAGTGATATCAGGTTCCGTTTCAAGTCAGGTACATATCTAACGTCAGTAAGAATCCTAACTTTACCATCATGAAGTTTAAGAGTTATGTCCCCAACCCCCTGTATCCTACAAGTATTGTCATTACCCATATACACAGTGCCTTGTCAGAATTTCTAAAGTTGACAAACCAGTCCCTATACGGACTCATGTGAAAGGAACACCCGGAGTCTAGAATCCATTCTCTACTAATGTGATCTCTACACACAGTCAATGCCTCAGATAGGCACATCGACTCCTTTTCGGCAGCCACAGTGGCGCTGCCTTCATTTTCCTGTTCCTCAGGAACTTATAACAATTCTTTTTCAGGTGTCCCATCTTTCCACAATGATAACACTTCTTGTCACTATCTTTATTCTTATCCTGTTTATTTTTTTCTTACCTTTAGGTTCTTGGTTACTAGTCTGATGATTATTAGGACCATTATATTTCCTTTCATTTTTACCTTTCACGAATAAGTTCGCTCCTCCTCTCCTACTGGTTCTAAGTTCTAGCTCTCTAGCCCTTATACCAGATATCACCAAGTCTAGCCTAGGTACAACTCCTGTGTATTGTAGAGAATTCTTAACGACACTATATTCTTCAGGTAATGCATTTAAAAGTATCATAGCTTCGCTAGAGTCTCCTAGGGCTTGGTCAGTTCCTTTAAGGATTTGAGTCATTTTCGTGAATTCATCCAAATTATCATCAATCGACTTACTAGTATCCATCTTGTAATTAAACAAATTTCCTTTTTAAAACACTAAATTGGTGCAGAAATAACAGAATAAAGAGATTCGAGTTTACCCCAGAGTTGAATGGCAGTGTCCATTCCATCAACCTTTCTGATGACCGAATCTCCCAAGGTGAAGGAAGATCAAGTTATACGCCTCTTCCAGGATTTCGTTCTTCGCTTCCTTTTCCATCTTTGGCCACTTTTCTGGATCCGGTTCCAGTGCAAAGCCACCTTGTGGTGAGAAAGCAGGACTTTCATTTTCTTCTTCCAAGTAGTGAAATCCCCTTTCCCGTCAAAGATGCCGATGTGAGTCTCATAGCCGACATTTCTATTACTTTTACATTAATCACCCGATGACAATTCCGCAATCACTCTCGGCAATTACTCCCCAACTTAACCCAAACACAATTCAGCAAAAACACACAGTCTGCCTAAACTTAATTCGGCAATACACCCAATTGCCTAATCACAATCGGCAATTCACCGCATAATTGATCACTCACCCAAGCAAGTCAGAGACCTAATTACCCAACAACAAAGCCCACACTGTATCACACAGGCAACCTTACTCAGCAACCGGAAACACTCAGTAACTCAAACTACAGTTTCCCAAATTTCAGCCTCAAACAGAATGACACCAACTTCCCAAACAGTAGCTTGCTTGGATCAGCACCTCAAAGCACACACTCTAAATGGCGACTCCAGTTTCTTATCTACCCAGAAACTTTCAATTTGGCAGCACCCAAGCTATTTTCAAATTGCAACACAGTGCCTCACCTCCTCAAACCACAATCGGTGACAGTCACTTATTGGTTGCAGCAATTCTGCCGCTCTGCAACTCAGACAATGGGCGTCTTCCTGTTACTTTGGCTGAAATCTTCAACTTTTTCTTCGAGTCTTGAATCTGTTTTGCCGTCGTCTTCTTCAAATTTTTTTGTTCTTCTCGTCGAGGCTCTGTGTCTTTCTGGTCAGGATCTTGTTCGTCTTCCTCCTTGTTCTGCAATCTTGACCGTCTGATTGCTGAGGGTTTTGATCAATAACTCGTCAGCCTCTTTATCTTGGTCTTGAATCACTTTGATCTTTTTAATCTTGCCTTCGATTCTTGGTTTTGCCGTGGTCTACCAATCTTCAATTTGACCAATTTTAGTTGCCCTTTTCTTGCTTTCGACTTTTGTGTTTTTGGCAATGGTCTGTGGGCTTGCCTTCTTCTTTTGCCTCTTTTGCCCCGCATAATTTGAAGGATCTGGTTCTTCAATTTCTGAATCTTGATCTGCCAAGATTGATCGATCTTAGGGTTCTCCTTTCACCCAATGAAGAAGATGAGTTTGGCTTCTTGATCAAGTCCAAGAGATCTTTCGGTCTTCTGCTTTTGCCGCCGAATGCAAGGCTGAGTCTTGGGCTGATCTTGGTCCAATTTCCGGCCCACTGATCTTTAATCAGCTCTGATACCAATTGTTAGATTTTATCGCAAAATCGTCAAATCAATCAATCAAGAATGTACGATTTTTACCGTGGTTCGCCGGAAAGATTCCGACTACATCCACGTTGAACTCCGGAATAGGGAGCTCGCTGCACTAATCAATTTCAAGATTACACACGGAATCTTGATCCGTTTACAAATTGTAATTCCCCTAATCTCACAAAGAACCCTAATCTCTAAAAGTGACAATCTCTCAAATTCCCAATTGAAGACTACACTAACTTGGACTAGGGAATAGGCTTAACACTTAGCCAATTATTAAGGGAATACAAATAATGAAAACTCTCTCTAATAATCAACCTAAGTGCTCTTTATATAGGATGAGCAAATAAAGGTAATTGGGACAACGGCAAGGATGTGTGCCATGTGTCCCTCATCCAACGGATGACAAGGGCTTCACATTTTACAGAAACCTTGACTGGGAATTTTGGCTTTTGCTGTTGGGTGCTTGAAGTTTGCGAGAAGTCTTTAATGTCAATGCAATGCTTCTTTACAGGAAGATAAGGAGTGAAGTTGCTGAAAGAAAAGAACTTTTCTCTAATGAGCATTTATCATTTTTTATATTATATTCAACCAAGCAATTAATATGATAGTGGTGTATTTAATATGATTGTTGTATAATATATATATAAATACCTCTCATTATAATTCTAAATTCAAGCAAATGTTAATACACATTTTCTTCATAAATTCTAACATCATGGATTGTTATCAATACTACCATACTGAGAAGGAAGAAGGCTGATATGATAACTTTGTTATATCAGTGGTAAATTTGATGAATTTCATTATTGATGAGAATTTATGAACATAAACATTAAAGGCATCTCCAAATACCGTGACTTGGTGGTGTATGGTTCATATTAATGTGATCTTTAAGTCCTAAGTTCGAATTTAGAGATTGTGTTTCTTGTAAAAGTCTGAGACAGTCGGGGGTTTTGCTCCGCTTAAGCCCGGAAATGGTTTTTGGCGGTGGGAATTTCAACGATTTCAAAAATCAAAAAAAAAATTAATAATAATAATTAAAGGCTAAATTTAATCTAGTGCTTTATTCATGTAATGTAAAGAATGTGCTTCTATTTAACTTCGAAAAAACAGATTCAACCTTTTTCAGAATTTAAATAAGTGGGTGGATTCTGCCATAATAAAAGTGCAAATTAATGGGAATAAAACCAACTTAGCCAGAAAATCATGCTAAAACAGGCCATTGGTAAACGTAAACTTGTGTACAATAAGCATTGTTTTGATATTGTGCTCCATTGTCAAAACAATGTGTTGACGGTGGATTTTGGTCTCAGGGTAATATTTGAATATCACCCCCGAGGAAATCCTCCTTCAACTGTAAATTTGTTTGGTTATGGGGGACCAAAGGCAAATTTAGCGGAAAACAAGAAAATACGCCAATCAGATAAGGTGTTTTAACGTGGTTCGGTGGATTTTTGGGATCCGACCTACGTCCACGGGCAAGAACATGATGGTGCTTTTTATTACTCAAATACACTCCCTGAGTCTCTTACAAATCAGAGCTATATGATTCTAATCTCTCACTCTTGTGATGATTTTTAGATGATCCCTTACACATGCTCTATCCTTCTATTTATAATAATACAGAAGTCAGATTCCTATTTGTATAAGAAATCCTATTTGAACTCAATCTTCTCTTCTTGTAGGGTTTCCTGATCTGGCATTGCTTTCTTCTTCCGTTTTCCCTTTTGGATTCTGACTCTCTCTCCTTGTGAAAGTAGGATGTTTTCCTTATCTTATCCATAAGAATGGGGTGCTGTTTGCTTTAAACACGGTCCGTCATCTGGTCGGTCTTTAATGAGGTCGGTCATGACAATCTTTTATGCTGAGGACGTTCCTGCCGACATCTATAGTGCTCGGTCATTTGAACCAAAGTGGTCGGTCTTCATATGAACTGGTCGGGTCGGCTAGATGATCTCAACCAGATAGCGAACTTACCCTTTTGTCCTTGTCATGCTTTATGCTGCATGCTGTAGCGCCTGAAAACACCATCAACATCTGTCCCCCAGTTCTCGGTTCCAACGAGTATATGAGTTGGTGCCGGGAACTATATGAAGAGGGTGTGCTGATTGTCTTCGCTGGTAGTCGTCCTAGGATGCAAAAAAGGAATTTTTTTTTCTTGCTGTTCCAATCATCTTTCCTTGAGACGCACAACCGTCGTGTATTCTTAAATGCCTGTCAAATCAACTTTAGGGTTTCTTCTAATGTTCGACACTTGTCAAGCATCTGCCGGGTTCCCGCCAAAAGAGGGAACGAATCGACCGTGCAGAGGCGTTTTCACAGTGGGTTGATCTCAGACGTTTGTTTGAACTTGGGAGGCCCCTTTTGTGGCCGACACTTGGCGTTCATCCGGGCTCTTCCTTCAGATCTAATGGTCACGAGCGTCCTGGTCACGACTATAAGAAGGGGAGGCTTCTACTGTTCCATCTTTTTCGGCAATTTCCCCTTCCTTTCTGCAAGTATCTCGGTTGATTTGTTCATATCTGCATCTCGGATCTCAACTGTGGTCTTTTTCTATTTCTGTGTTGCGAACATAAGGAACGGGCATTACCGTACTGCACGACCTCCCGCTTTTGAGAAGAACAAGTAAGTCTTCTGAGCAACCTCTCCTCTTTTTTTCATGCAGTATATCTGTTTGTTTATTTAGGGAGAGACTTGTGGTGTTTGCTGGGTCTGCTTTAGGGCACTTCTTTAGAGACTCCAAATCTAGTTTTAGCACGGGCACCGTGGGTAGCTTCTCGTAGACTGATTCTCCCCCTTTCTCTGTTTTTCTGGGTGTCAGGGATGTCTGACAGTAATTCTTCCTCCGAAAGGCCTGTCAAAATCTCAACTTCCCCTGCTGAAGAGCTCTCCTCGGGCTCAGGGGCGCCCAGTGTAGAAGATCTCGACACTACCCCCACCCCTTCTGAGGTCGAAAATGACTCCTATCATCAGAGGGTTCCTCGGAAGGACCCAGAGCCTGGAGAACTCGGGTCGTCGGCTCTGGATATGAACCGTCCTTCTAAGATAACCGAGGATGATCTGGCGTTATTGCGGCAACGATACAGCATCCCGATAGATATTGCTCTAGAAGTTCCCGGTCCAATGGATCGTGCTAGTCAGCCTGACGAGGGCTCGGTGGCGCTTCTTCCTATCTTTTTTGAATGTGGGCTGCGGCTGCCGATGCAACGCTATTTCGCTTGGATGCTGGCCGAGATGGAGCTTGCCCCTTGTCAATTGAGCTTGAATAGCTGGAGAGATCCTAGCCGGCATTTATGTGGTCTGGCACCGGGCAGGTTTAGGTGTACCTTGCTTGGAAGAGGTGAAGAGGTTGTACCGTTTGAAGTCTAACCCAAAGACTCACTACGGTTGGTACTACCTCTCTGCTTACGATAGCTCGTCCAACCTTGTCCAGAAGCTCCCTGACTCCAACAAGAACTTCAAGGACTCTTGGTTCTGGGCAACTGGGGATTGGGGTCGGTTTTTTGAGATCGTTTGAGGATGATGTCTCGGTTCCAGACGTCTTCAGGGCTGGAGGTTAGGAGTCTAACGCCCCTTCATTCTTTCTTTGTCCCCGTTCTCCAGTTTCTTTTAGGTTTTCTAACTTCTTTGGTTCCTCCCAGCTTGTTGGCGAGATGCTCCCAAGGTTTCTCGTCAGGTTCGGAGGCGGGTACATTGGGCTCAGGGGTATGCTGCTCATTGGAGGAAGTTGGTTAATGATGCGGCCTTTGTTGATTCGGGCCTCATTCGGGGCGCCCCTACGGAGGCCTCGGGTCGGATTGGTGGAGGTCTGCTGGATGCTTGTTTGTTTACGTGTTTTGATGCTTTTGTTATGTTCTCGGATCTTGATTTCTTTTTCTTTCTCTTCTTCTTCTTTTTTTTTTTTTTTTGCAGGTATGTCGAAGAGGCCAAAGTTTCTTGAGAAGTTGGCCGGTACCGTGAAGAAGGCCGGTCATGCTGGAACTTCCCAGGCACGGACCGATCTCGCTGAGAATATATCTCCTGGACAAGTCCAAACAAGTGTTCGGGGGCTGTCCTCACCTTCTGGCGTGCAATCATCAGGATCTGCTCATCTTGCCAGTCCGCCGAAACCTCTTAGGAAGAGGAGGCGTCAGTTCGGGACCGAGGAGACCGAGTTGGCCCAGGAGGGAGAAGACGAGGGAGCTGCTCCAGTCAAGAGGAAGGACATTCGTAGGGGGAAGAAGTCCTCTGAAAGTTCCTCCAGGAAACGGAAGGGCCCTGTGGTCCTCGGGGTGGATGACTTGGGAGAAAGCATCCGGGAGGCTACCTCTCACTTAGTGCCGGCTTTTAATGAATTGGCCGAGGTGATTCCCCCGGGGGAGGTCTCGAGGTACGAGGATGTATCTCCCGAGGGTGTTGTGGCTGAGATGAGTTCTCAGATGGCGAAGGTATTTTTACTCCCCTTCTCGGTTTTTTGGATCTTGGTTCTCTCTTTTCTTGTATTTGACTCCTTCCTCCCTTTTTTGTGCAGGCCAACTACCTAATGGCCAAGAACAAGGGTCTTCTTCTGACTCTGCTGTCCGAGGGCGGTCAGGCCCAGAGGCTTCAAAGTCGCCTTTCCGAAGTGGAGGCAAAGCTGGCTGACCGGGAGGAGGCGATCAAGAATCTCGAGGCGGCCGCTGTTGAGAATTTCAAAACGAACAAGGCTCTCAAAGCAGCTGCTGTGTTGGAAAGGAAACTTGCTGATAATGCCAGGGAGGACCTGAAGGTTGCCCAATCTGAAATCGGCGTTCTGAAGGGGAAGGTAGCAAGTGCTGAGGCTAAGTTGAAGAACAAAGACGAGGAGGTTGCACGGGCCCGAGATAGTCTTGAAAGGAAGAAAACCGAGCTTGAGGAGAGGGAGATTGATCTCGAGGAGAGAGAGAGCGAGCTGGAAAAGAGAGAAGCTGATCTCGAGGCTGAGAAGGAGGCCATCCGTCTCGAGGGAGTTGGTGACTGTGCCGAGATGATACCGATGGTGCTGCTGAGCCTGAATATGGACCCTATCTACGCGGCCATCAGTTACTGTAAGAGGGATATTTCCGAGGAAGAGTTTCAAAAGTGGATCCCTCCCCCACCTGAGGAGGTGATGGATCCCGCCCCCATCTCTGTCATTCCGGCTCCTGAGGTTCCTCCTGAAGAAGGATCGGAGGTTCCTGCCATGGACGAGGACTGCCTTGAGATCCCTCCTCCTGATGCCGAAGTTGCAGCTCCTCCTTCTGATGCCGAAGTCGCAGCTCATCCTCCTGATGCCGAAGTCGCAGCTCCTCCTCCTGATGCCGAAGTCGCAGCTCCTCCTCCTGATGCCGAAGTCGCAGCTCCTCCTCCTGATGCCGAAGTCGCAGCTCCTCCTTCTGATGCCGAAGTCGCAGCTCCTCCTCCTGATGCCGAGCCGCTCCTTCCGCCATTTGAGCCAACTGAGGAAGAAGTTCATGCCCCTGCGCGGGATGAATGAGAAAGGGTAACCCTACCGGGGCCCTATGTACACTTTAACTTTTTCTTGTAATAATATTACAACTTGTATTTATATACATTTATGCATTTATGTCTGTTTATTTCTTTCTTTCTTTTTTTTTTTCTCTTCTCCTTTTATGCTTCTTGCCATCATTGCATTTTTAAGGCCCATCGAGTTAGAGGGGTCTGGATTGACCCTGTGAAGAGTGAGGCATTTGGACCCGGGGGAATGTTATGTCCCCGGTCCGGAGAGCTGACTTGGCGGGGCGTATCTTGACCCCGAGCTGAGTGAGATATTTGGGTTCTGGGGGAATGTTACCTCCCCAGACCGAAGCGGCTGACTCGGTGGGACGTAACCCGACCCCGAGCTGAGCGAGATACTTGGGTTCTGGGGGAATGTCACCTCCCCAGACCGAGGCGGCTGACTCGGTGGGACGTAACCCGACCCCGAGCTGAGCGAGATACTTGGGTTCTGGGGGAATGTTACCTCCCCAGACCGAAGCGGCTGACTCGGTGGGACGTAACCTGACCCCGAGCTGTTTGAATCACTTGGCCCTGGGGGAATGTTACGTCCCCAGTCCAAAGACAGACTCGGTGGGACATCGCCCGACCCCGAGCTGTTTGAACCACTTGGCCCTGGGGGAATGTTACGTCCCCAGTCCAAAGATAGACTCGGAGGGACACCGCCCGACCCCGAGCTGTTTGAATCTCTTGGCCCTGGGGGAATGTTACGTCCCCAGTCCAAAGACAGACTCGGTGGGACATCGCCCGACCCCGAGCTGTTTGAATCACTTGGCCCTGGGGGAATGTTACGTCCCCAGTCCAAAGACAGACTCGGTGGGACATCGCCCGACCCCGAGCTGTTTGGATCACTTGGCCCTGGGGGAATGTTACGTCCCCAGTCCAAAGACAGACTCGGTGGGACATCGCCCGACCCCGAGCTGTTTGAATTATTTGGCCCTAGGGGAATGTTACGTCCCCAGTCCAAAGACAGACTCGGTGGGACACCGCCCGACCCCGAGCTGTTTGAATCTCTTGGCCTTGGGGGAATGTTACGTCCCCAGTCCAAAGACAGACTCGGTGGGACATCGCCCGACCCCGAGCTGTTTGAATCACTTGGCCCTGGGGGAATGTTACGTCCCCAGTCCAAAGACAGACTCGGTGGGACATCGCCCGACCCCGAGCTGTTTGAATCACTTGGCCCTGGGGGAATGTTACGTCCCCAGTCCAAAGACAGACTCGGTGGGACACCGCCCGACCCCGAGCTGTTTGAATCTCTTGGCCCTGGGGGAATGTTACGTCCCCAGTCCAAAGACAGACTCGGTGGGACACCGCCCGACCCCGAGCTGTTTGAATCATTTGGCCCTGGGGGAATGTTACGTCCCACCGAGTCAGCCGCTTCTGATTGGCGTATTTTCTTGTTTTCCGCTAAATTTGCCTTTGGTCCCCCATAACCAAACAAATTTACAGTTGAAGGATGATTTCCTCGGGAGTGATATTCCAATATTACCCTGAGACCAAAATCCACCGTCTACACAATGCTTATTGGAAAACAAATCACAAGAAAATCTCAAATTTCATTTTTCATCTTGAAAATTTTAAATTAGAATTCAGGTCTAAAAAATCATCTCAAATCTTGATCGAAATTCGAAATCTCGAATCATTAGGTCTAAAATTAAAATATTTTTTATCCAAGATTCGATATATACAATTTTCATCTCATTCATAATAAAAATGAGACCAAATTGAATTGAGATTTGAGACATCTCAATTGCTACTTGCCTCTAGATATGTAAATGCTAATCAATGCATACTTTTATTTTAATGAAATATTTAAAAATGATAGGGATGTCAATGATAATTTTCACTGCTCTCACAAACTCCCTCTTAAACCTTAACTGCGCTAGCTTACCTCTCTCATTCATCGCGAAACCCTCGAATCTCCGGCACTAATGGCGTTAACAGGAATTCCAACGCCTCCACAAGTTCACAGGCTCCCACAATCGCAGTACATCGACGCCGTCCGGTGGCTTCCGCCTCTCTCTCCGCTATCAAAGCTTGCCGTTCTCGCAATATTTGACACCGACTCCGATACCCCATCACTTGAAACTCGCTCAATCTCTGCACGAACTTCTCTGACCCCACATTCGCAATGGACCCCACCTGCCCGAATCTCCTCTCTTTCCACTTCGCACCAATCCCACTTCGCCACGTCAACGCTCTCCGGCTCTCTCCACATTTTATCATCAGCAATGGAATTGTTGCTTTCAGTTGATGAGAACATGGGGTTCCACGTGGGACCCATTTGGGGAGTGGATTTGATGGGGAGTGAGTGTGTAAGTATTGGGGAAGATGGGAGAGTGAATTTGGTGAGTGTTAATGGCGGCGGCTGTGAATTTAAGAGGTTTTATGATGGAAATGGATTGGTGGGGTTTAATTGTGTGAAGTGGGCATCTCCGAGTGAGTTTGTTACCGGTGGTTTTGGCTTTGGACTTCAGTGGTGGGATCTCAGGCGAGCTGGCAGCGGCGGCCCGGTTTCACAGTTTAAGGGGAATTTTGGGTGAGTGGTTGCTTTTAAGTGATCATAAAATTAGGTTTGTTCTTTCTATACATGTATGAACTTTCAATTATACGAGATACAATTCTATGGAATAGAACCATAAGTTGTCGTATTGTCGAAGTTTGAGTAGAGTGTCATACATGATTGCATTAATTATGAGCAGAAGTTGTAAGGAAAAGATTATTCATTTGAGGAGAAAAAGAATGAAGCACAAGGAAATATGAAATCTTTATATGATAATTGATATGTTTATAAACAATTTAATGGAATTATATTTCATGGCTATCTGAAGTTTAGGTTACATGTATATTGTAGGAAGAATGCTTTGTTGACCATATGCTTGGTGATTTCAGTGTATGGCTTAAATAAGTTGTTTGTGTCAGTTGTCGCAGATAATTAATTTCTAATGATTGTGTGCAGGTCTCAAGGAAAAGCCTGTGGGTCTGGGATGGTACATTCTGTTGATATTCATCCATCACGAAAGCATACTTGTCTGGTAAGACGTTGGTTGCTAGTTTAAATTATAACACCTGAGAACTCATGTACATCTAGTTGGTGTGATTGAGCTGTCTCCTCAGTTTCCTTTTGTTTATTCTTGTGTTAGACATATTAAAAAACCTTTATGAATTGGCAATTCAGTGGTTGTATTGTCTCTGCCTAGTTCTCTTCTGGTTTCTTTTCTTAGCTGATAGAATTTTTAGTAACTGCTAGTTCACATCTGTGTGAAGTCAAAATGTAAAATGAGATATGCCTTTTGGAAACTATAGCCCTATACCTTCGTTTAAAAACATTTAAATACAGAGTTTCTCACAAGTGCTTAGTCAGCTGTAATATGGTTGTGTTTGACTTAAACTAGTAATATTTGTTGACTTTTGGTAACTCAGATGTGTTTGGCTATTGGCTTCATGGCGAAGTAATAAATTATTGACTTGCTTATGCACCATAATGGTGGTTAAAACTTGTGCCACATTATATCAAATGACGCTTGCTTGTTCTGATTGTAAGAGTATTCATTCATACAATTTATTATCTATATTCTATAAGCCATACTGGTAAAGCTCTGCTGGGCTGTGATTTACGATGCTGAAACTTGAATATCGATTATAGATTCCTTCGTGTTTTGCTATAGCTTGGATTAGCTTTCTTATTGTGGCCTACCATGTGAGATTAACACTGTCTGCATGAATTTTATCGTTTATTTTTAATTTTCTCTGCTTATAGGCTGGAGGCTCGTCTGGTACAGTATTTGCCTGGGACCTTCGATGGCAGCAACAGCCAATTGTTCTTTCTGGTGTTGGAACAGGAGAGGCTGCAAACCATTCATTATCTGAGAGTGAGGTTTGGGAGGTTCAATATGACTGCTATACGAAGTCCTCACACATTGCATCCTCACGAGTCTTACCTGCCATGTTCTGCTCAGAAGATGGGATCCTTGCTGTGGTTGAACAAGGTATGATTTTCTAGCTTCAGCGACTGCACAATGCCTACTATCACTCCTCAGCTCTCTTGCTAACTTTATATGGACGTGATTCTTGTAGGATTTCATTAATAGAAAGGGTTAATGATTCTTTAAAATAAAAATGAGAACAAAGAGTACTTCAGAGATTCATATAGTGACTGATTGTTTATAAATGTTCAACTACATAGGTGAAGAACCGGTCGAGCTTTTGGCCGAACCTTGTGCAATCAACAGCTTTGACATCGACCCACAGAACCCATCGGTAAGTAACGAGTAGGAACCTAATCAAAATTGGCCTTGCATCCTGAAAATCTAGTTTAACATGTTGATGCATATGCATGTTATCCTGCAGGATGTCATCTGTAGTTTGGAGTGGGAATCAATAGCAATTGTGTCAAGGGCATGATCTCCATAGGATGTGTCCGAAGGGTTAACAGCTCAGCCTGAAATCTTGTTCACTTTCATTTCTATTCCACTGTGTAGTTAGTGAACAAAGAACTTCACACAGCCTCTTGGTATTGAAGTATGCGTCGCAGCCACAGTCACGATGATAAATTGAGCAAGTTACTGATATTTTCTTATCACAAAACAAAAGTATTATATGTTGGCATTATCCTTTTCAGAATGTATAATGGAAAGCAATGTGATTAATGGGCAATTGGAAGTGTGACCATGAAAGGGTTGGCATTTATAGCAAATGGATTAAAAGTTCACATTGGTTTTCAGAAGAGGGTCATTTGCTTCCCATGGTCTGAGTATGCTTCTAGCTCCAAATAAAAGATATAGAACATCCTAGAAATTTGAGTGCTTCTCTTGTTTTTCCTCTCATTAGAAATTTGTTAGTGTTTTCAATTGTGTCTAGCAACAGCTTCAATGGTTGGCATGTCAAAGCTTTCATGCCTAAGGTTTGATGAGAGGATAGTCATTATTAGCTAAGTATAGGATTGGATGATAATTTACGGGCATCTTCTCCCAATAAATCAATTTTTTTAGATGAGTTCTATTCATGGGTCGGGTCCGTAATAAACGATATGAGAGCCAACACCATGTTTCTCGATTGCAGTATTTAGTTGAGACTAATTGAATCAGTGTAAAATTTGCACTGATGCTAGGATTGTTGAATATGATGAAATATTTTGATCTATTTGTCTCACATTGATTAAATATGAGATTAGCCGATGATTTATTAACATTTGGCCACCTCTCTTTACAAGTTGGATGGTTAGGTGCAAACTTATAACATTAGCTTCATAAAAGACAAATTTTAAGCGCTAAAGACCAATTTTTTAAATTACATTTTGTCCAAAACATAATTTTATCATTTTTTTTTAACAAATGTGTGCTTTGGCAAAATGACTTTAATGATTTCTTATAATTGATGGCATAACCAATACTAATTCAACTATTAGGTCATTTTTGCGGCATGATTACATTTGTGATAATATATTTTAAGCTCATGCTTATAAACAAGAGTACATGTACATCCACGAATTAATTAAATTGAGCAAGTAGCCACCCTTTTGACTTTGGAGTGTGAGATAACATATTTCTTGATTAAATAGTATAATCCCATGTTATCCACATGCTTAAAATTAAAAAAATAAACAGGTTCTGACAACTATCCACATAAATCACCATCTTTATTTTCATTATAAAAATTATGTAATAGGGTGATGATGATACTTTGTTTCCTTTTTTTTTTTTTTATAATCGGATATTCGGGCCAGTTTACACCTTTCTCATAATTTATATCCCGTGTCATCAGAAATATACCTAGTGGAATTCGAATCTTGAACCTGCATTGAATATTGTCCAACAAAGTGTTTATTAATGACTGAAGAATATGAACTTACGATCGTCACAAATTAAATTATAATCAAATTGTCTTAGGTCGTTTACTTCATTGACGATTTTACAATTCAAACAGTGTTGAATTCGCCTTTAAAAAAATGGAAAAAAAATGTCTAAACCCTTTAAGAGAACAACCACTCAAATAAATAAATAAATAAATAAATAAAAAAAAAAAACTTTTACCTCTGAAAAAATCTATTGTGATTGATACTTTGATTCTTTCTTTTAAGATAAGGAGGTAAGAAATTTAATAACATTATATTTCTCTTCCTTTGAATTTTATTTATTGAATATAATTTCTTATCAATGTGAATTCAAATTTGACTTAAGGTTGTATTGATCCAATTCTTGAAACTAGATTGTTTTTAAAGTAACAAAGTTTGATCAGTTGTGTAATTTTTTTTTTTTTTTGAATCGATATAAATCTCACCGTCAAATCACCCCTTCTCAGGCTCTTACAAGAAATGCATTCCCTAAATTCGAATACATTACCTCAAAATGAGATCTTAAATCATATACCACCAAACTACGCCACCAAGATATTACACTATCTTATAGTATAAATGTTATTTTTTACCACGTCACTGGTTAATGTTACTCATCATAACACTAATAACCTCACTCACTCGATCCTTTGTAAATCAAATTAAATTTAAAACTTGGCAGAATAAAAAAAATAAATAAATTCAAGATAAGACACATAACTAAATAGTAAATACATGAAGCTGTCCCCAAGGAGTGTGGCTTGGTGGTGTAGAGTTCAGGATCTCACCTTGAGGTTCTGGGTTCGAATCCAGGGAATGCACTTCTTGTAAGAGCCTGGGACAGCCGGTGGTTTTACCTGCGCCGCGGCCCAGAATTGGTGGTTTGGTGGCGGGGTTTCCATCATTCCGGGATTCGTAGCTGTCCCCAAGGAGTGTGGCTTGGTGGTGTAGAGTTCAGGATCTCACCTTGAGGTTCTGGGTTCGAATCCAGGGAATGCACTTCTTGTAAGAGCCTGGGACAGCCGGTGGTTTTACCTGCGCCGCGGCCCAGAATTGGTGGTTTGGTGGCGGGGTTTCCATCATTCCGGGATTCGTAGATCCTCTAGACGGCAGGGCCAAATACATTACCCATAATGGAAGTAAACATGTTAGTAACAAAACCTTCTTCAAAAAGGTCTAACGCTTTGCCCACCCGTCACGTAGAAAGGCAGATTCCCACGCGTTACGCACCCGTTCGCCACAGCTACGGCTCCGTGAGGATCAGGACGCGGCGTACGGTTGGCAATGGCAAGTCAGTCACATAGGCTTTTGTAACACCATGCGTCAGTACTAGACTGATTATGCCATCGATTCAAGACCTTTCTTATGAAATGGATCCGGATTAACAGCTTTCGACTGATATGTAAAGTCACCTTCGCCTTTGCTTTTCTTATTCTACGCGGCCAAAAGTGCTCTATCCAGGTCACCCGGAATAAAGGCATTATCGCACCCCAAGCCCCATTGGTGGGACTCCCTCCAAACAAACTGGAACCAAACCTGCTGAGGTTGATCCGCGGACCTTTCATCTTCGGCTGGCTCCCCTGGGGATTTAGAAAAGCTCTCATTCCTCTACCACATGAGCATCACCGGGTGGAGACCTTTGTGCAGAGTGTTAGTTCACAAAATGCTTCTGACTGGGGAAAACCCTCAGCCCCTCTGGAACACCTGACTTTAACACCACTGACTTGATCGCTTGATAGCGGGCGGCATCAGATGTAGTTTCGTTCCGTCCGGGTACCACACGAGACCGGACCCACGTCCTTTCGAAATCATCCATCCATCCCAAACGCCTACTCAGTAAACGTTGAGTTGAAATCTCCACCACTTCACTTAGTAGGGTGGAACTGCCATTAAACGACTTATTAGCAGGTGAAGTTGGTAAAGACCCACCCCTTGTTTCAGTCAGAATGAGTCCCCGGGACCCCGGGACATTGGCTTCCGCCAACAGTGGACTATTAAGGATCGCTTTGACCGAGAGTGAACCGTTCGAGTAGGTGCTAATTCGCTTCTCCTTGAGAGAGGAGTGGAACCAACGAAACGAGTGCCCACTTTATTTTAAGTTTAGTCTTAGCACTGACCTTCATATTACTCGGCTAGCTACCACTCAAGGGAGTCCCGGACTCTTTTTTGTTGGAAATAATTCATCAGGAGCCACCTTTAAATCCGAAGCGTTACCAAAGCGACTCCTCTTGATGGAAGAGACGAAAATCCTTGCGCCTATCGGCAGACTCTATTGCCTGCCGGTTAGGTTAGCGAAACTTTTCCGGTAGTACGAATCGCTACGCTTCGCTTCTTTCTATATGATAATATGCACCTTGGTTGCTGCGCTCCCTGCGCGTTTCGCCTTTGGAAGCGCCAGTCGCGTAGGGCGACCGGGCCAGGCCGAGTCAGAAAGGCTTTGATGACTCAAGGTTCATATTAGGGAAATGAGAGTGAGGGGAAGAGTCAACTACCAGATGCCTCGCCGAGTACACCTGATAGCGACCTATATCTGCTCAGAAACGAAATGTTTCAAATGCTCCTGGAAATTCTTGCTCCCATTGGACATGGTTCAAGTTTCGATCGATATTTGCGGAGTTGATCATCCTTCTCGAAAACGAAGTTTTCGGGGTCGACCTCTTTACCTCTTTGACTGACAATCTCCAGCTATCAAAGGGACAACCTCATATTCATCTCCGGATTCCTCTCCAGTAGATTGAGGGCTAACCCCCTCTTTGTAGGCCTTACGACTGCTATTTGATCGGCGTTTGCCCTAGATTCGTGAGTCAAGACAACTATCCCCACATGACAGCACCATTGTGCCATCTCTTATGACCCCACCATAATCCGAATTCCTATAGTAGTGCCTCTGCTGCCGGGTCTTGATCTAGCACGGGTACTCAAAATGGAATTGGCACTGGAACTGAAACAATGGAATTGCCTGGTTTCACCCTGCCAACAACCGGATCTCTTACTAATCAATCTCAGAAGCACTCGAAGACGGACGACAAAACATCGGGATTTCGCTGCATTTTCTTCTTAAAAAACCGCCATTGCAGCCAAGTTGTTCCCGAGCCTTCCTTTCGCACTATTACGGATAAAAAAAAATAAAAAAAAAATACATGAAGCTCAAAATTTGAGAGTAAATGCAGTATGAACCTTACTGTAAATAAAAACTAGATACATGAATCTCAAAATATGAACCCCAAATGATTGCTTCGGTGGTAAAGGTCTTTGATTTTAATGGTTTGTTCTCTTTCAGGTTTGATGTTCGAATTTCATTATGTACATTTCATTGTGGTCATATCTCTTGATGTAAAAAATCAGCGACTTAATTTTATCTGAGTTGAGAAATTTCTGAGAGCACAAGAATTAATCGAGATGCGCGTAAATTGACTAGACACCCCGGTTATAGAAAAGAATGAATCTCAAAATATTAGAGTAAATGCAATATGAACCTTGCTGTAAATAAAAACTAGATACATGAATCTAAAAATTTGAGAGCCAATGCAAAAATTACATATAAAGATTTCAAGATAAGAGACATTATGAACCTTACCGTAGAAAGGAAAAACAAAAACAAGATGCATTTGAACCTCAAAATTTGAGAGTAAATGTATTTAACTCAGAATTGGTAGAAATTGGGGAAAAAAAATCCTATATACAATATTCATCAATTAAATAAAATCATTAAATGTTAAATAAAGTTATGTACCCCCAAATAAATGAAAACGTGCCCAATATATTAAAGATATGTACTATCTCTACCTGGCCACGGGTAATCATATTCAAATTATTCAATTAATAAATATAAAAAATATATTTACACCTGATCATAAATCCATATTCAACTTATCCAATTAATAAATATATAAAATAATACCCTATGGTACCCCCAACGAATAATCTTAGGTACTCGTTAATATTTCCCTATAAAAATTACAATTAAGGAAAGCAAATAAGCTCAGCTCATGATTACCAGCTGCAGCCGCCCTTACCCTAAACTTCCTTTTTACGCTATCCTCCAATTCAACAGTCCGCGTGTCAACTCAAATAACCACTTTTGGCAAGCAACCGTAGGATTTTACGCCACGTGTTAGACCAAACCAAACCCCGCCGTATTATTAAAGGCTACCAGTGGCCCCCACATATATCCATCAAATTCGTACTATACGAGTCAATGAAAACACGTGCTACATCGTCATCACTCATCCAAATTCCCAAAATCTCCCACGCTGACATAAGTGTATGATACAACTATTGAGTTGAGCCTAGGGATGGCAGGCAGACCCGGACCCGGCCCGGGTCCGCATGGACCCGGAAGACCCGGATCCGCTTAAAAAAATTACGGATCCGGGTCTTATTTCAGTGGACCCGCATCATTCCGGGTCCGGATGCGGGTCCGGATAAATCCGGACCCGGGTACCCGGGACCCGAAAAAAAAAAAAAAAAAAAAAAAAAAAAACTTTTAGTTATGTTATGTGTACTTGTTTTTGTGTTTGAAGTTTTTTTTCTTGTAGTTTGTTTATGCATTATGAATTATGAATTTATGATATGTTACATGTTGATGTAATGTATTATTTGTGTTGAAACTGAAACTTAAGTTCAAACTTAACTATTTTTATGTTTTGTAATTTTCAATTCAAATTTGTTGTGAATTGTTTTATACATATTATAGTATTTATTGATATGGAATAGTGGAATTGGAGCAACAAAAAAAAAAAAAAAAAAAAAAACTGCCAGTTGCGGATCCCGGGTCCGGATCCGGGTATACCCGGGTCCATTCCGGGTCTCCCGGGTCCGGACCCGGAAACGCTAAACCGGGTCCATATCCGGACCCGGGTCCATCGAGCCACTTACGGATCCGGACCCGGATCCGTAAGGATCCGGGTCCGGATCCGGAATTTGCCATCCCTAGTTGAGCCCATGCGGTTTTGAGTCTATTTTAGTCATTACGCACGCGAACGCGGGATTCAGCACGTGCTCGCCGCATGTTAACACCGTTAAAAGTTCTCTCTCGTCTGTCGTCTCTGAAAATTTGCAAAAACAAAATTGGAAGAAATATCTGAAGTAAAAGGATTTATAAGGGTTTCAGAAAATCTGCCGATTTTTACTGCGATATTGCGCTCCAAAAAAAAGAAATCTTATTTATCAATTTTCGATTTTTATCTGAAAAGGAAAAAATATTCCGAGTTTTCCGAGAATTTCTGTGTGGTGTTTGGCGCGAGGGGAATTTTTTTGACCCCCAAAAAAAGAATTTGATGGTTCAGTTGATGAAATCTGGGAATCCGAAGCCAGTTCATGAAATGACGTCGTATCGGGAGAAGGTGCCGGTGAAATTAGAGATCATAGAAGATTCGTTGGAGGAAGAACACGGTCCTCTCAGTAAGCGATCTAAGCCATCTTCAACTCTTCAACAACAGGTATGTTTTGTTCCCGAGATAGTGAAGGAAATCGAACGAAATGGTAAAAATACACAGCATTGTCCAAAAAAAAAAAATATAAACTTTGTTTAGATTCCCATGTGTTTCTGTTTTAGTTTGACCCGGTGATTGTGTTATGGTTGTAATTAATTTTTAATTTATAATGTTTTGATTGTGTTATTGTTAATGATGATTAATCAGCCGTGGAGTGCTTGGAATGATAATGATGCGTTTTCGATTCCCCCATCTCAATACAATCCACTTGATGAGCCCAGTCCTTTGGGGTTGCGGCTGAGGAAGAGCCCATCATTGTTGGATTTGATTCAAATGAGGCTTTCTCAAGGGACTGAGGATATATACTACTCCTGTAGTTAAGAAGGAGAGTAAAGCCAACCGCCGCCGCTCTTCCCAGTAGTACGGACGAGCTCAAGCTTCTAATTTTCTCCAATTTTTCCTGCATTCTATTAAGATTGGTGTTGGGAGGTGATTGGGATGGTGTTTTGTTTTGGTTTTGGTTTTGTTTTCTCTATGTTTGTATGTTAATAAGTTACTGATATTTGTTTTGTCTTTTTTTGGGTGGCAGTAAAATCGAGACATGAAGGTGATTTAGTGGCTAAGTGTTACTTTGCAAAGAATAAGCTCGTTTGGGAAGTTCTTGAAGGTGGTCTGAAGAGCAAAATAGAGATCCAATGGTCAGATATTATGGCTCTGAAGGCAAATTGTCCTGATGATGGACCTGGGACATTGAATGCTGTGGTAATGTTGTCGACTAGTCGTGAATTTTTTTTATTTTTTTATTTTTTGTGTTCGGGGATGTAAATTGATTTTATTAGTGGTCTTTTGTTCACTGCAGCTAGCTAGACAGCCCCTTTTCTTTAGGGAGACTAATCCGCAGCCTAGGAAGCATACCCTGTGGCAGGCTACAGCAGATTTTACTGATGGGCAGGCTAGCACACACAGGTTGGATACTTGTGCTTTCATTGGTGATTTACTGCATTACCATTTATGAGATGATTTAATGGGCTCTCTAGGTTCAGTTTTTCTTGGTTGGGTATCATGAGTGAGTTGACCTTCTTCCTTCTTAATTAATTAACTTGTATGCTTGGTTTTTGCTTAATTTATCCGAGGGATACCGAATACATCTTCTATACTTGGGGCTATAATATTCCATCTTTGAAGCTTGGCTGCCAGTTGTTTCCCTCCTTGTTCCTCATTATTATATGTATGAATAAGGACTGCAGGATATTTCATATGCTTTTTTTGAGAAGAGGAGCCTTTTTTTTTCTCTTTAAATTAACGAATATCCATGGTTTGGTGTAACTTAATGGAAAGCTTATTGCTGATTTCTTTTATCATTGGAAGAAGAATCCTCCTGGAATATATTTGTTATGAAACATCTTTTTCTAAGACTGTGGACTTATTTCAATATTCGTAATATTTCAAATTATTTTGAAAGAGATGTGTATGTCTTCTTTAAGCTGAAAACTGATGTAAAAATTTGTTATTGTGATATGTAGGGAACATTTTCTGCAGTGTCCGCAAGGGCTGTTAAACAACATTTTGAAAAGCTTATTCAATGTGACATGCGTTTGAACTTCTAACTTAAGCCGACAGCCAGAGATACACTTGGACTCACCATACTTTGAACAAGGTCTTCTATCTGCGAGGATGCAGGTGAATATAAAGGTGATCAAGTGGAGAAAAAAGGACCGTCTTTTTCATGTTTTCAGAATCTAGCATCACCAGCAGCTTATTCATCTTCCTTTCGAAATTGAAAGGAGGAACCATCTGGATTCGGATCAGAACACATTTCTCGGGAAGCCCCTTCTCCCAGCTCAGGTACAAGAACAATATGTTCCCTAAGTTTTGAAGTTTTGATGTTCTTTTCCTTTTTTTGCCTAGTTTTTAATCGTTGTAGCTTTTCTTTTCCCTATTTAACAAGGTTTTTCACTCGTAGACTAGAAGAATGATTCCATTCGAGTTTGCTATATTCATATAAACCCCCCTAATCAGACGTTCCATTTGATGATTCATTCACTGTTTATTTCAGTTTGGTTTTCATGTGTCATATTTCTGCTATTACTATCTAAATTTTTCTCTGAAAGAATATATAACTTATGAGGGAGGTATTAAAAGAATATGTCTAATGCTGAGAAATATTGAAAAAAGTCTCTTAGTTGTGATAACTTGTGATATCACTGAATTTGTGCAGTAATGCACTCTCTGGCAAGATGCTATTGTGTATGAAGCATGGTTCTCACAGTTTTCTCTGACTTTTAATTTATCTGTGTAATTTCTGGAAATTTCTGGAATGTTTGTGTCACACTGTTGATGTTAATTATTTATTTTGATCCTAGAATTTTAGTACCATGCTGATCTCTAGGGTATGGTTATGAAACCATGGTTACATTTATCGTTTCACATTCGTTGCACATTGCACATACTAGTTGTTTTCCAATATATGTCGCTGATAACCCATCTAATACTAGTGATGGACAATTGTGCTATTGGAGGGAGTGGGATTGGTGAAGTAATTCAAAGGCGCCAAGGAATTGGGACCAGATAAAATTTCCAGGGCTTCACCCTCTATTCTGTCTATGAGTGATCTTATGAACCACTTCGGACATTGTATTTCTGAACTTTGACTTCTGGAAACCAACCTCTGTCTGAGGAAGGATCAGACTACCATAAATTCTTGGACATGCTGCTCAGTGCCTGCTCAGTGACACTCAAGCAGCAGTAGATGCTGGTGTTGATGATGAGAAATTCCTCTTGTCAAGAGTCAATTCTCTCTATTGCCTTCTGCAGATGGATCAACCAGATGCAGCTCAAAACTCACAGGCTATTATTGGGGAAACGTCTGATGGAAGAGCTGATGCCATAAATGGAAAGGTTGTGCAGCTAAACAACACTCTGGAATCAATGCAAGATAACAAAACGAGAGACGATTTTAAACCTCCTGAAGGGGATAATACTAAGGATACGGATGTCTCCGGTATCAAGCCAACAACAGGCATGTCAAGGAAAGATTCATTTGGGGAGCTGCTGCTTCATCTCTCCTCGGATTGCATCTCTTCCAAAGTTCCTGTTTAATATTTCAGAAGACAACAGTGAGACTTGAGCTAGATAGATAGATCTCTAAAGAGATCCGAATATGACAAGAATAAGAGCTTCTCCGCTCCTGTGGATTGAAGATTGCAGGTGGTTTTAATTATTTTTTATTGAATATTATGAACGGATGCTAGACTTGGGAGTTCAGGGATTCAGAAATTTGTTTTGATGAAGAATCCTGTTATAATATCCCATGTAAAAAGAAAAAAAAAAGAAAAAAAAGAAAAGAAAGAAACAATAGAGTAGGGTGCGTTGTTTTCTTGTAAAACAACATTAGGTTATAATTTGGATGTAAATTAAGATCGCTTTGATGTAACAGTAAAGTTATTCCATTATGATTTGAAGGTCACGGATTCGAGGCGAAAATAGTTTTTTGTAATAAAATAATAATGTCATAAAACTACTTATATAATTATGAAAACCTGGCTATTCTTTATCTTTGTATTTAATATGGCGCCTTCTGGAAGGTACTATGATATTCTTCTTGTTTGGCTCCTTTTAGAAGACCCAAAAACAATATCTGCTTTGTGGGGGGTTTTGATAAATATTTGGAATTGATGTTGTAATGTTTGTGAAAAATACTGATTCTATATTTTTCATGGAACAGAAAAAGGCGGGAAATTGTCAGTACCTGTTTCGGCGCGCAAGTTGGCTGTTGAAATCTTAATAACTGGAAATAAAAACGTTAATACGATGGTGTCGTTTAGGTTTAATTTTTTAAATAAAGCCTTAATGTATCAAATTTATAGAAAAACAAATAATAATAATAATAATAATAGCATAAATAAATATCAATACAAGAGAATTGAACTGCTAAACTTTTCTTCCTTTTTTTCCTGAAACTTTAATTCTACATTCGACTCATTCAATCCTTTGCTTCCCTTTTGCATTTTTCCTTTCCGTTCATTTGCGTGATACAAAAAAGTGGAAGAATGAAAAAAAAAATGGGAAAAAAAAAAATAAAAATATGAAAATAACCATGAGGTAAAATATAAAGAAGTCATCGACAGGTGTGGCTTGATGGTGTAAGGTTCAGGATCTGACTTTCAGGTCTTGGGTTCGAATCCAGAGAGTGTTTTTTGTAAAAGTCTGAGACCGCCGGGGTTTTACTTGCTCCGCTTAAACCCGAAAGTGGTGGTTTGGCTACGGGATTTCCAACGATTTCAAAAAAACAAAAAAAAAAAAAAAAGTGAAATATAAAGGATTAAAGGAATCGATTTACATTTACTGAGAGGCCCAAGCAAACAGCATTTATCTCTGTTGAAGTGGTAAACTGTTAGCATAGAAGCAGCTGGTTAGGGCCACTGGCTTTTGTTGTTTTTGATGGCAAATATTGGCTGCTCTACTTTTCTCCAAAGCTTGTTTCTTTTGTGTAAGATGAGTTCTAAGGCTGTACTCTTCTACCTGTTTGATCCCGAAACACAATCAAAATACAATCCCAGATTTCGCAATTCGCACGATAAACAAACGAAGCAACAACATGCATAAAGAGCAGAACTTGAAGTTACTGATTCTGATGTTATCTTTTGTGCATCCATGCAAAATGCAGAAACAAACATACAAAAATTAACTTTGACATAACAATGTGATCAATGATGTGACTGGCCAGACAATTTGATAGGGCACATGTATAATGGTTGAATTGCTACAAGACAAAGGAGCATAATGAAGCAATTTGACAGCCAGCATATTGAAGCCCCAAGAAATTTAAATATCTAACAGGGTTAAGATTTGCTAACCTTCAACCGTACTCATTTGATTGAAATGGGAAGGTTTCTAACCATGTAACCCCACCAAGACGCTATGTGTACAAAGAGATGTCGGACAAGCATTCTTAAAAACGATCAATAAATAAACTAGTAAGGACTGAATTTTTGCACTGAAGATTGTCTTCCAGAAAAACCCAGACCAGACAACTGATCACATGAGGCAAACATGCTCAAGCATGTCAAGTCACTGTAGCGTAATATAAAAAGTCCACTCAAGCCCATGTGATATTAAACGAGCATTTGAAAATTAAAACAAGTTATTTGCTTGATTAATTTCAAGCTTAAGTAGACATACAGAGACCATTAAAATTGACCTTGAGCGTCAAACACGAAGGGCTTAGACGATAAAGAGTACAGGAAAATGCAAAAGCTAAGAGACATATTGCCTCTCACAAAAAGGAAAATTTCCATAAAATGTTCTAAATCTTGAATAGAGAGTATAATTTTGAGTACCCATTAACTCCATGAGTATAAACTTATAGGCAAAGATTAAACATTTGTCTAACAACTAACTGGTGAACTTGACAAGTGGGTCCAAACAAACATGCGGAATCAATTGGTATAAACACACGGGTTGATCCAAACACAGACTGAATTTGATCAGAAGGTCTTCTGGTTAACCTGATGCTAATATCATGTTACGACACCACAACTCAGAGTTTGACCAACAATATTATCAGCTAACACATAACATCCTACTTATATTGGTTCATCAATTCAGCTTGTGGCATAAAAAGCATTCAACTTTTTTCTGTAGCAAGTTCTCACCTGCATAGCTGCTGTTGAAGCCAACAGAGCTTCACACTCATCTAACTTTATTTGCTCCTGCACTGATATAACAGCAAGTTCAGAAACCAAACTGTTCATCTCCTCCGCCTACAAAAGTTAATGCACAAAAAAGGAGTTAAGCAGGCGGAATACGTGTATATGTAAAAAAGCTCATCACTGAGACAAACTCATGCTAACATCAGTATGTGAAAAAATTTCCTAACAAAGGCTGAATGAGTTATGTACATGGAGCAACATAAATAAATTCAAATCTGATATTTTAATTATTTATCTGTTGTATATTTCACAAAAAACACAATCTAAGAACCCTAAGTCCTTGCAACTTGCAACAACCACGAACATCATGGAAACAAATTTTTGCAAATAAATATGAGGAAGAAATTGTCACCAAGACCAGGGAAAGAAAAACCATTATGGTATAGGGCTTCCGGGTTCACATGGACAGCATAGCAACTAAGTACTGGAGCTGAAAAGCAAGGATGGAAAAACTAAACTGATAATATACATCATTACAATAAGATTGAATAACATCCTAATATCTCACCCTTGATAGTAAAGAACATATAGAGGTTCCCATTGCCTGCATCACATCAACGGCTGAGCAAACAGCAGCCTTTAACGATTCAGTGTCTGCCTGTAAACGAATAAATCCAATAGTGATGCCAAGAATTCTCATTTTGGATATTAATTAAAGTGACTAAAATAATTTAAATTACCCTTGCTCCTCCAGTTAAAGGGACGCGGACAGTGCTCGCCTCCAAATCTTCTACAACCCCAGATAATGAACTGATATGATCTATTTCAAGTGAAGCCCAATCATCAAGGTAGGCCATCTGAATCATTGTAGTGGATGCAAACGCTTAGATAGTAATTGATAATTAAAATGGTACCAGAAATGGACATAGATAACATGAAATGAAAAGTAACATGAATACTCTTCGTACTATAGGAGACATGAAATTGTAGTGAGTTCTTGTCATTGCAAAATTGATTTAAGATTAAAAAGTAAAAGAAACTGTGTTCTTTCCTTCTTTATAAATCGTTACTAAAGGCCCGCCATTGAGGCGTTGCCGTAGCGCCTCACTGCGCCTATTTAACGAGGCACGTTGGAGGTGCGCCGCATTAATTTTTTTTTTTTTTTGGTTTAAAAAAACTAAAACGTTAAATAATAAAAAACCCATGTGATATGATTATTAATTTTACTTATTGAGTAGAAATTTAAAGGATAAATTTATTAAAAACAATCTAGATGAATTATTCGAATTGAGAAATTAATACAAAAACTAAGAAAAAATGTGGGATGCGCCATACGCCTCAATTCAATCAGGCATGCTCCTCATCTTGTGTTTTGCGCCTAGGCCACAGGAGGACCTCAGCGCCTTGGTGCGCCTTGCGCCCTTAACAAATACAACTTACAATATATACTTCCTTCCACAACGTAAAACAGAACTCCATAAGTCAGTGTCAAAGCAAAATGATTCCACCTTACAAAATACTTTTCTTTTCACACAGTAAACTCAGCATCAAGCATAAATACCATGCATCAAAAAATTACGGACCGCTTATTCATAAAAAATGAAACCGGCTATGCTTAGGTGAATAATAATCAACTGAATTACACATTCTCAACTGGGGCATTAAATAAAACTTTGAAATCACTTTGGGCATCCACTGGCTTGATTCTAATCATCAAAATTTTAGTGGAGTGACCAATTCTTCGGATTTACTAGCACTGGTTCCAAATTATCCAAGCCGCAGTCTCACAGAGGCTGGAGCTTGGCCCTGACTATTTTCAATCGAATAAGGCAAGAGAAGTGGTTTATCCATGACTTACTATTTTATCAACTTTTGATCTATCATCAACTCAAAAAAGCTTACTGCAGCGAGGTGCTAGAAGGCCGTAAAAATGCTCTCTCTAAATATTGAAATGAAAAAAGGGGCTTTCATGTCCATAAATGATGCTTCTCAAGTATAGTAGTATTAATGTGCTATTTTGACAAATATGTTCTATAGTTGACAAATGAACCATAACATACCACCACATAAGTACAAACAAATTAATGAAAAGCTAATATGTAATTTATCTGTTGTTCCATCTCCAGAGTTGCCATCTAACGGGCATATCGACAGAATATCATATAAATTAAACATTATTATATATTTCCTATCAAGAGAAGACTTATCCAAGGGATCTACGCATTCAATTAAGCATTACTGATAAAATAATAACATCACAATGGGAGAGATCCATTACTTGACTGTTTAAGACTGAGTTCAACTGAAGTCGTAACTTCCGCTGTTGGAAATTGATCCTTTTCTTAATTACTGAATCCCTCAGGCTCAAAGTAGTGTCCCAGACATTATATAGAGTGTCCTGCACCATGAAATCAATGTTTGTTAGAATTGATTGGGCATGCTATAGAAAGGTGTACTATCGTAGAGTCAATTGTGATCAACTTAACAAAAAAAAAATGCATTAAATGTAAAAATAAAAATTAGAACAAGTGGTCATCCAAGTTTACCATCGATATGATAGCAGTGACCCATAAATGACAAGACAATCAACATAACAATAGCTTATTCTTATATACAAATTTAACAACTGACAATCGGTCTCTTTTCCAACAATTTCCTAATATCCCATTAGATGTTACGTGATACAATTTATGGAATAAGTTTAAGTGTCTGGTAAACGTGGCGGTTTCACAAATAGAATTCTACCTCAGCTGTTAGCTTCTGAATATAAAGTACAGCCTCTGCTCGAGCATTTGCAAATCTCCATTGCAGATATCTATTGTATAGCAGCCGTAGGTGATGAGCATCATCTATATAACTTGCACTCTTTTTCCCTTTTTTAACATCCGCAATAAAACTAAGCACAGAAGTTGAGCTGTTGGATTGACTAGCAGTTGTTGATGACCTTATCCTAGATGGACTGACTCCTCTTGGAACAGGAGTTGAAGGCCTTGCCCTAGATGGGCTAACACCTCTAGAGGATGATGAAACTGAGGACCTACTTGGTGATGGAGGCCGTGATCCAGGTGTAGGCAATGACTGAGATCTTACTGCAGGAGTTGCTAATGTTGATCTCTCAGATGAACTTGCAGAAATAAGCTCGTAAGGTCCTGATACTTGCTGTGAATGAGCATCAATTGACTTTACCTCGGACTGTATTCTGCCAATTTCATCAAGTGATAACAGCCTTGTAGCAGCATTACTGACAGATTTCTGAAGATGTTTACTCAAGCCTGTATCAGTAGTATGAATTTTCCGTAATGAAGATAACCCAATCCCCAGAGCTGTTGTAGCTGAGTTTCTAACAATCTTATCTACGTGATCCACACTTTTAGCAAATGAATTAGACGTTATTTTGCCACCAATTCTACCAGGCCATCGAAGCTGATCTGTCAATCTAGTGTGTGAACCATCAACTGGTTTAGAATTCTCTGACTGATCAGGTGCATTCTTGCCTTTAAGAGGACTCCTTTTTCTCTCCGGTGTAGGCTTCCTTGACAAACTACTAGGTACTTCAAATTGCTTATGCGCCCCATTTGAGGAAGGTCTCAAAGAGCGATCCAAGGAAGCATTAGGAACTGGTTTTTCCTTCTTACTTACAGGAATCGAAATGGTATCAGACTGAAAAGATACACTAAGACTTCTCATAGTAGAAGGCCATAAACTTTCAGGTAAGCGGCCACCTGTACTTAACCTTCTAGATGCCGATTTTGTATCTACAGATGATTCATTAACTGGTGTTGATGGACTAGGTGGTGTTGAGGGGCGCTTCTTCTCAGCTGAAAGCGCCCTCCTCGAGCCCAATTGGGCATGTGAAGATACTGTCCATGTGAGGTTTGGCGATGGGCAACGCCTAGCAGCAGTAGTGGTAGTTGATGGGGAAGGTGATTTGTACCGAGAACTAACCTCTCTTGTTCGAAGACGGCGAGTGGATGCTGCTGCATTGTTCTTCTCAGCTGGAATCAAAAGTGGTCTTGTGGTATCTGTTGGTGACTGCTTGTGCAATGATCGTTGTGATTCACATACATCCATCAAACACTATCCAAATTAGACCACATTGATGAAAAAACTTTTAAAAACTTAAACTAAACCAAATGTTTTGACACAGCCTTGGCTGGTAAAACCAAATTCCTCCCACATTCCAAATGAATAATTTCTTTACACCAGTTGCTGAAAAAGAAGATCCTTTTCTCTGCAATAAATCTGCCACAAAATTAACACAAAATCAAAAGTAAGATACTTACAGAAAAGCAACCCAAAAAAAAAAAAAAACAGAGAATAATTAACAGCAAACAAACCCATAAAGATACAAAAGAACAGCAAAATTCATTACATTTCTACAGCAACCCAGATCTGAATGAAGATAAATTTGACAATTACAAGAAATGGTAACAAATGGGTACTGGCTTTTCATTAAGAAAAGCCCAAATCCTAGCAGATCAGGCAATTTGAAGGAGGTTGATTTTAGAGAGTGGTAATGAAACAACAACATTTGGAACAGAACAGCAGCAAATGGTGTCTCTCAGAAATGCATTTGCTAAAGAATAAGAAAAATGAAACTGTGTATTGTTGTTGAGGAAGTTGAAGGAGATAAGACACAACTCATGAATTCATAGGATAAGAATTAAGAAATTACAAATATTCTATACAGTTGTGAGAGAAACTGTTGGTTTTTTTTTTTTTACATACATATTTTAATTGATTTATTTATTATTTCATTTTCATATTTTTTCTGAGCATTCCCTTTTGTCCCTCTCACGGGAGTGCCATGGTCGCTCTGCTGGCCCCAACTCATTTTCCATGAAAGGGAATTCAATGAAAGTGATCATACCACTTACTATTAACAAAAACAAAAATTTATATTTTTACCATAATCTCAACAAAAGATACCAACTTTGAATTCATATGGTACTCAAAAGAGCAAACTTTACAACTAATCAATGTTACTGTGAAAAAAGTAAATTTTACTAGCACTTCATTAATTGTATTTTTATGATTAAAAAAGCAAACTTTAGAACTAATCAAAATGATTCATAAAAATTAAAAAATAAAGTGCAAATAATATGGTCTGTTTGTTTGAATGCAAATTATTTGAAGAAGATTAAATTTATTATTAGAAGATTTAATTAATTTTAATTAAACACAAAAAGTACATAGAAATTTAATAAACAAATAGTTTGACAGGTATCTCTCTGTGAGAGTACAAGATTTTTAAATTGTTTATGATTTGACCATCTGAGTATTTTTTTTTTTTTTTTTGTTTTCCAAAATCAGGAACAAAAATCGATGATATCCAGTAAACCAGATGAGATTATGAATCTAATTTGGTAATTAAAACTTAAAAGGGCTAATAAATTAATTAATTAATTAATGAAAAATAATTGTTCTGGGGATGTGACAGTTTTGTTTCTGTGATTCTGAAGACAATACACAGTTTTTAAACTGTTCTGAGAAATTTCTCAGAACAGACATTGGAAGAAAGACAGTTCATTGAATCAGATCTTATTACTGATTTATTTCTTAATTCTATCCCAAAATCAAAATATCAACTTTTTAATTAAATAATAATAATAATCATTTTTAACCAGTATTAATTTTTGACAACTTATCTTAAAAATAAAATAAAATAAAATAAGAAATAAAACTCACCTTTCTTTGGTATCAAATTTTTGCAAACTATGAAACAATCTCGAATAATGAACCCCAAATCCACCAAATAATAATATTCTTTTTGATTTCTTAAAGGAATCAAAATGAGAGGAAGGAGTTCTGTGATCGCGGAGAGAATATTCCGGCGACGAGGAGAGAGTGGAACGGCTATTCAGTTAAGAGGAGAACAACGTTTTCGCGCCACCAATTTTTACATTCATATATATAAATATATATATAAGCCTCTTCTTAATTAGTATTTAAATATAAATATATCATATATCAAAGTTATGAAAGTTTTATCGCATGGGCGGCTCTGAGATTTTGGAAATCCCGTACGAATTTATAAATTATATAATTTTTTACAGATAAAAATAAGATTTTTTTTAATATAATAAATATTAATTTTCTTAAATTTGAACCCCTAAGTAACAAAAAGAACCCAATAATTTGTTGGGTTATATTATGATTGTAGGATATATAATTGAGTTTAATAATGTAATCTCATTAGAATAAATTGTATTTAAAGTTATTAATAATGAAGCATTAGTTTGCCAAGAAAAAAAAAAGGATTATGCATGATCAATGACTAATCAAAATTGTGCATTAAAACAATATAAAGAAAAATATTACTTTAATGGGATTATTAAAACGTGTGAATGAAAAATAAGATTTCACACGTTCTATTACTTTTGAATGCGAGTGATTGTGATTTGTGAGTTTCCTCTTTATTTCATTTTTTTTTTGTTTTTGGCTTAAACATGAAGGTTATAACTTGTATCATCATTAAATAATGCAATGTCTTTTTAATTTTATTTAATTTTGAATAGATGAATAATGAAAAAAATTTACAAAGTATAATTATAATTGTTCAAAAATTAATTTGATTTGTTTAAATATAGAATATCATATAGTAAATTAGATGATGTAATATTGAAATTTATAATCTATGAATCTAACTCAACCTACAAGTTAACTAACGAGTTGATGGTTATTTGAAGACTTATATATTAAGTTCAATGTATAAGATTTTCTCCGATATTTCTCCTCAAATGCAGACTAGTCTTTTGTTTAGTTCACGTCAGTGTGGATATGTTGTGTGAGTCAACTCGTGTATGAGTGTGTCTTTGATACAATATTGAAATTTATGGATCTAACTCAACTCACAAGTTAGCTAAAGAGTTTAGGGTTATTTGAGACTTAAATTTTAAGTTCATTAACTTAACTTTTTTCTCTGTAGTGAAAGGGTTTCTCCAATATATAATAACATTATAATAATGTCACATCATTTTATAAGAAAAATAACCTCAACTTATAGCTTATAGCATAGATATTATAGTTCATAATTACTATATAATAACATTATGATAGTGTCACATCATTTTTAGGTAAACACATCTTAAAAAATGAATTTCTTTATGGATAGCAAGAAGAATAACTTCAACATATAGCTCATAGCATAGAAATTATAGTTCATAATTACTATAAATTATGATGTCTCCACAAAAATTGAAATGCATTAAAATCACTACCTAAAAATTTAAAAAACTTTGCTAGTTATTATATATATATTGCAAAGACCATAAGTAACTTTGCTTGCATTCAAAGTTATTATCTACACTATTAAAAGCATTGAACACCTTTAGATCTCTATCAAACGGTTGCCTTTTGGACCACTATCCTTATGTTTATCCCAATTTTATAACTTAATTTATTTATTAAAAAAAAAAATAAGAAGAATTTTGATAGTGAAAATTAAAATTTTGTGTTTTTATTATAAGTAAAAAAGTTTTAAGTTAGAAGACCTATATTGATGTGTAACAAGTAAAATTATAATCAAGTCTTGAGATCTATTGATGTTCTTGTAATTTTACCATTAGACTTTCATTATTGACCCACAAACACAAATTAGCAATATTATTTGATTAGGCCCCACTTGTTATTTTAATACCATTATTCCATTTTTTAAAATATATATATATTTTTTGAAATCGCTAGAAATCTCACCGCCAAATCACTCATTCCGAGCTTAAGCGGAGCAGGTAAAACCTCCGGTTATTCCAGACTCTTACAAGAAACGCACTCTGGATTCGAACCCATAACCTCAAAGTGAGATCCTGAGCCCTACATTACCAATAAACTTTTTAAGAGTAAGCTATACAAAAATATAAAGAATGAGTAAATTATAAGGAAAAATAAACTTTTATAAAGGAAAAAAATTATAAACAAATTATATGAGAGGTAGTCAACCCATTTAAAGATAAATAACAAATTATTATATTTTAATTACTCATCATATATACTCTACAGAAATATACACATATAATTCCAATTAAAATGTTTGACACTTGTTTTTAAAATCATCTTGAAAAATAAATGGTCGGTATCTTAATAAATAAACATGAAATTCTGTCAATTATATTATCAATATTACTCTTTTCGACTAAATTTATTTTCTTTAAAGTATGGGTGATAAAAGCTCTAATTGATTTTCTAGAGTCTTTATTTTTCCAGAATTTGAACTCCGCCGGCAAATAAAAAATATACTTCAAAATCACTTAATCAAGTTTTGGGAGCAAAAAAATTGGTAATTTTATTAGGTAACATTATTTGACTCAAAATTTTATTTAATTATAAGTCTCTTCTAGGACACATTAAACTTTTTCCACTTAAGTGTAAGTAAAACTAATGATAAGTCTCCGAAAGACGCAATCCAACGGTTTGAGCTTAGAACCTTAAAGGTTTTTAGGGTCTTAGGTTCAAACCCTGGATAATATCTTTGTAAGAGCCTATGACGGCACCAGTTTACCCATACATTTATATTGGAGTCCAATAACTCCGATATGGATGACATGAGATTTCTCTGATATTTTAAAAATAAAAAACTAATGATAAGTTTGAATCAAGGGTCATTTTTCAAATAAATGATAATATGGCCATTAATCATTGACTCAGACGGTTCATGGTATCAAATATTAATGAAATTTTGATGACAAATTCAATTTTGTTCATTCTTGGAATAAGTTCTGTTTGGACATTCAATTAGTACATATTTGACTCATAAAAAATGCTTTATTTTATTTGCAAGTTTATAGTTGTCATAGAGTTGCCCAAAAGTTGAGAATGTTCTTAGAGTTGAATTTTAAAGCCGCCATGTGTGTCATTCTTTCATTTTAAGCTTTAAGCTTTTATATATTATTTAGTTTTTTTTTTTTAATTTAATCATCTTAATATTTTTATTTGATATCTCTTAAATCTTTTCTTTAGATAATACTCCTATCCCATAAATTATGCTTAAGCTATCAACATTGATTTGACCTTTAGGCTTAAGCAATCATTGAATTTTTCCCCATCCCCCTTTGTTTTCATTTTAAAGTGGTTTTTGTTGCTCAAATATGTTGATTTGTCGTTTCTACTCATTGGTAATGGTAGCAATCCAAACTTCTTCTTTTTTTGAAATGGTCGGAAATTTCATCGTAAAAAATCATAATTTTCGGGTTTAAGCAGAGCATGTAAAATCTCCGGTTGTCTCAGATTCTTATAAGAAACGTACTATTTGAATTCGAATACAAAACCTTAATGTGAGATCCTGAACTCTACACCACCAAGCTATACCCGTTAGGGATGTAGCAATCCAACCATTGTGTTAGGTTTTCATGTTTTCATATTGTTTTTGCAACAATAATTGTTATTTTCTTTGGCGTATAGAGTGTCTATTGTGGGTTAAATATGTATATCTATTACTGAAGTGGAACTTTACGGTACTTTCCCAAGTGTTTGTATAGTTTAAAGGTTTATCGATTTTTCCTTATATTAGATTGTATATAGGTTGATGGGTAAAAATTTTATGTTCAAATTTGAGAATATCAGACCGGTCTCGTAGTTCCTCTTGTATCTTAACATATTTATGTATAAATTCGTATTCCTACCACTACGATATACAATTATATATAGTGTACAAATTATTTTATGTTATTAGGTTTTTATCCTAAATAATTTTGAATTTTAAGATATTTTAAATGTTGAATTCGAGTTGAAATAACCTTATATTTACATCATCTGTAATGTCATTAATATTAAAAAAAAATAATAAACAAATAAAACTCTCTTAAGACCAAATGATGGGTACTCGTGTTTGAACAGCAAAATCATGGCAGTATTCAATCAAGCCCATGCACATGCAATGCTTTTGCATGTCTCATTGCTGCTGCATATAAGCAATTTTCTAATGTGGGTAAATCATTTTGGAGGAAAATTAACAAACAATAGTCCAAAAAATGATATTATACAATATTTATATTAAGGTTTATTTTAATTTTTCAAGCTATATATATGATTTTAAAATTTGCCACCGACTCTTTTTTTTTTTTTTTTTTTGGGGGGGTTTTGTAGTGTAATTCATGCATGCATGAATGTTTCACATTGGATTCCTTTGAAATCAGATCAAAGCTTCTGCTTCCTCAAAATGGGGGAGACAAAATCTTCTGAAGCCTGTAATTTTTGTCTGCTTTGAGAGCACAACCATGTCAAGATTTTGTGCAATTAACATTTGTATTGAGAAGTGCATAATCTCCATACAGTTCTTGAAGGATCTGCCCCTGAGAAAAGTTGATTAAACCAGCTAGCAAAATGTGAGAGAGACACTGACATGATCCTTGTCAAAAGCACTTACTTGGATTTTCAGCCAACTTATAGTGCAATGCTTTTCAACTGCGGAGTCATATACATGTCAGTAGAGGCATCGCTCTCGCTCAATCCAAAATTTTATTAAAATATCTCCTATGAATAAATATAATAAATATAAATTGTTAATGAGATAATTTTGATTTGTCCCCACTAAAATAAAGAATATCTATCACTTTTTATGAAAAATCAAATTTTGCCCTCACCGACTTTGCCCTGTTTTTGATAGGCATTACCATGACGACTACCCAAAAAGAACTTTTAATGACTAAAAATGTGTCTTTACGAGATTACAACCTTAAAAAATATGATTCATGCTGCCTTTCTAAATAAGAATGAAGATAAATCTGAAGTTTGATGTTAAAGGATTTTTTTTTTAAAAAAAAAAAAAAAGTAAAAAGGCCATGAAAAAATTGCAGTGATCAACAAAAGCCACTCTGGCAAAAAAACATCTTTCGGTTGAGAGTCTAATACCTTGATTCACAAATACACAATAAATAGAATTATACAAAGAGCTCTTTATTAAAAAAACTAGACAGCTCTCTTCTGAGTACTAATAATAATATGAATCATCCACCAGAAAGAAACCAAGCAGCATAAACAAAGCAACACATCCTACAAAAGAACATGTAATGTAATTGTAAAGTAACCAACCTCCACATCAGAAAATAATATCCTCGTCCTTCTCCGCAGCAGATAACAAATTGTGAGCAGACTTGATGGAAATTCCTTTCTGCAAAGAAACCTTCTCAGCAAACTGCTCCTCGGCAAACTGCTTGGACGAAGCAAGCTGTTTCTCGACTTCCCTCTTCTTAAAACCTTGAATCTTTTTCAAGCGAAAGAAATCCTCTCTTTCGAGCTCATCCAACTCACCCTTAATGTAAGTGATGGTATTCTCCAACCTGGGCTTCACCACATTCTCCAAAGCATTAACCCTGCGATTAGTAGTCTTAATTGCCTCATCCAGCGTCAAAAACGAAGTCTGAAGCGATGCAAGCTCAACAAGAAGCTCAATCGCTTTCACATAAGCAGCACGGCACTGTTGTATCTGCTGCCCACCTCTAGCCAATCCCGTGAGGTCATTCTTGGTCTCTCCTTCAGTGAAGTAGTCAAACTTTGGCAGCTTAACACCAGCAACGTTCTCTTGACGGGATCGAACCTTAAGAGAAGCATTTTTCACATTCTCAAGAACAATGTGCTTGATGTTTTCTCCAGCAACATACTTGGCCTCAGTCAAGGCAAATGAAGAAGCTTTCATAACTTCTCCCATTGATTCCTTCGTGGTGACGATCTTCTTAAGGATCTGACGAAACTGAACAGTTAAAGCATCACTCTTCTTCTTCAAAAGAGCATGCCCTCTTGTAGCACCAACAAGCCTACTCTTCATAGCCCCAAGCATTGTCACTGTGGGAACCACAGTCAACCTCTGGTCTTGCCCCGCCATCTTTTCAAATTATCTAATAAAATTAAACTCCCCCAATTAATTAGAAAGACACAAAAATCACCAAGACCTAATTTTTGTTCATTTAACTAAACTTGATCACTTCATTTGGATAATTAAACAAGAAAATATAATGAATTTTAATAATGATATGGATAATCACATAATCAAACTATGAAAGAACAAAATTCGCGAATTTTTCATAAAGTTTAGGTTTTTGATTACCTGATCAAAATATTAGAGATTTTGAGAAAGTCCGATCCGATGAGATCCAATGGAACCCTAGCTCAGGTTCTTTCAATTTCAAAAGGATTGAGTTTTGTTTAGAGAGAGAATATTATGAGGGTCGAGAAATTAACACTGCTGTTTATTGTTTAATATGATGAGAGGTTCTTAGGCCACAAACGGTAGCGTTTCCGAGTAAGCAAATCACTAATGAGACAAGCTAATTATATTTATCCGACATATTATATATTTTCATTCGGGTTTTTTTATTTGAAAATGACATACAAACCCTTAAACTTTCGGTCTCTGTCTCGACTGTGCATTCAATATTTAATTAGTCGTGAGAAAATGTTTGTTTGCCCCAATGTGATGTCCTTTCCCCCAACATATAACAACTAAAGAGGAGTGCTATCCGCCAGATCATCATTTTCGAATTTAAACATAATAGATAAAATTATTAATTGTGTTGATAGTAATTTTTGGGACTAAGACATCTGAACAGTTCGGCAAGGCAGAGAGAGAATTTTCCTCATTG
>SKCR01040225.1:0-66702 GCA_019454045.1 Zanthoxylum bungeanum
GACTGATACTGTCTCATATCATTCTCAGTCCAGGTACTAATCATATGGACTTTCGCCATTTATAAGTCAAAGTAATAATATTACAAAACGGCAAAAGGCAATTTCATTATCACATAGTTAATTTTGTACAATAATACAATATCATTTACAAACAGTGACGCTATGGGACATAATGTCTAACAATCGGGACATTATGACTAGGTCATGTATATCCGATAATAGAGACTAGTTACCAGACATCCGACATGTTCTTCATACGGGGCAGACACATTCCAGCCCCAGGCCTAGCACGCGACATTCGATACTGGATCGCAATACACAATACTACGTATACTACGCCTGACAAAGATTATATATTCCAGTAAGAATATTTCTGGAGAATTGGGTAGGCACGGTGCTTTGCTAGAAGCCAACCATGTCTTGTAAATCGGTAAGCACGTGGTACGAGGTACGCACGTATTCGGATAATTCGATGACCGTATTTACTGCCAACATATCTAGGGATCTCTTGGGTCGCTTCCCAAAGATTCACCGATGACAGTTGATTTAAATTAGAATTAATCTGGGATTAATTAAGAGAAAGAATTAATCTGGGATTAATTAAGAGAAAGAAAATTAATCTGGGATTAATTGAGGTATTATTTAATCTGGGATTAAATGTGTTCGGAAGAGAGAGAACACGATTAATTTGGAATTAATCGGTAAAATAAATTTAATGGTTAAATTTGATTTTTCTATTTAATTTATTCATATGGGCTAAAATTAATATATTGGATATATTAATATGAATTGGATTTCGTTACGAAATTAAAGTCGGACTTTAATACGAACGAACGAATTAATTTAGAATTAATTCTTAAACGACGTTCGTAATATATTTGCGAGGCATCGTTATTTAATTAAATTGATTTAATTATTTAGCGACGAAAGTTCGTTTATCGGATTAAACGGAACGGAGCCGCGGCAATGTTCATAGAGACATTTTGAGTTTTGAATTCAAAATGGTGGGGCCCACTTCACACATGTCACACATGTGAAGTGGTGGTTGAAAGTGGTTGGCATTTATGCCAAAACCACTTACTTTCCAACCACTTGGTTTAGCTGAAACCAAATTACCCCAACTACATGGTTTTGGGTAAAAGGGAAAACCCTTTAAAAAACCAAAAAAGCTTCTCTCTCTCTTCACTCTACACACTTTTAACATATTTTGAAATGAGAAACCCTAAAATCCTCTCCATGGGCGTGAGCCTCTTTCCTTCATCTCTTTGATTTTGTTGCAAAATCAACAAAGCTAGCACTTGGAGAATCAACTAAGGTGATAGGGAAACTACTTCAAGAGTTGGAATCATCACTCAAAGCTTGGATCTTGGAGATCTCTTCTCAAAATTTTAAAGCTCAAATCCGTTCATTGTAAGTATATTCCGCAACTTATTTTGAATTATGAACACCTTTACATGCTTATTAGATCCTTGGCATGTTCTAGGAACACTAACACTTCTTCCATCCTGAAATGTGATTTTACCTCCAAAAATTAAACACACAAAATAAAACACACCAAATCTGAATATAAACACAGTTTGCATGGGTTGCCTCCCTGCTAACGCTAAGTTTAACGTTATCAGCTAGACATGACTGCCCGAATATTAGGCTGGATCTGAAAGTGTGGCACTTTCTTTTTGTCGCTCAAATGATTCTCCATAGTAGTGCTTGACACGTTGGCTGATAACTTTGAATGTATCATTGGTGTTGGGATCAAGTAACTCAACAGCTCCATATGGTAAAACCTGAGTAATCACAAATAGACCCGACCACCATGATTTCAGCTTTCTAGGGAAATGTTTTAACCTTGAATTGTATAACAACATATGCTGTCTTTTTTCCAGTTATCTGCGTACTATTTTTTGATCATGCCATTTTTTGGTCTTTTCTTTGTATATTCTGGCATTCTCATAAGCCTGTAGATGAAATTCCTCCAATTTGTTGAGTTGGTGGAGTCATTTTTCTCCTTTTGCTTGTGGATAAAGATTTAACTTCTTCAGTGCCCGGTACGCTTTGTGTTCAAGTTCCACTGGTAAATGGCACGTGTTCCCAAACACCATTCGATATGGGGACATACTAATGGGTGTCTTGTAAGTTGTCTGGTAGGCCCATAATACATCATCCAGTTTTGTAGAACAGTCCTTTCTTGTTGATCCAACGGTTCATTCCAAGATTCTTTTGATCTCCCTGTTGGAAACTTCAACCTGTCCATTTGAATGTAGATGGTAGGCAGTGGCAACTTTATGAGTAACTCTGTATTTGGATAGGTGTGTATCAAAGTATATGTTGCAGAAATGTGTACCACCGTCACTGATAATTTGCCCGAGGTGTTCCGAAGCGAGTGAAAATATTCTTTTTAAGGAATTTTATCACCACTTTTAAATCATTTGATGGCAGTGCTATGGCTTCAACCCATTTGGAGACGTAGTCTACTGCAACTAGTATGTACTGGTTTTCGAATGATGGAACAAAGGGTCCCATAAAATCAATTCCCCATACATAAATATATCCACTTCCAGAATGTTTTACAGAGGTCCTTCATTTCTCCTCGATATATTTCTCGTTCTCTGACACCTATCACATTGAAGAGAAAATAGGTAAGCATCTTTAATATAGTGGGCCAGAACAAACCTGATTGTAGGACTTTGGTTGTAGTTTTATTTTCAACTGAAGTGTCTGCCGTATGGTGATGAATGACAATGCTGTAAGACAATATTGACTTCCTCCTGCGGAACACAATGTCTCAGTAACTGATCAGCATAGCATTTGAACAGGTACGGTTCATCCCAGTCATAATGCTTGACTTCTTTGAAGAATTTCTTCTGTCGCTGATGTGTTCCATTCTAACGACCATTTTCCCGATACTATGTAGTTTACATAGTCAGCATACCAAGGGACATCCTGCTCATGGCAAACAACTGTTTCATCTGGAAAAGTTTCATTGATTGTGAGTTTATTGCTAGCTATTTCTCCATTCTCGAGCCTTGATAAGTGATCTACCACTTGGTTTTCTGTTCCTTTCATGTCTCGGATCTCGACGTCAAATTCATACAGTAGAAGCACCCAATGGATCAATCTAGGTTTGGCATCTTTCTACACGATCAGATATTTGATTGTTGAATGATCTGTGTAGACCACCACTTTGGGACCCAACAAATACGATCAGATTTATCAAAAGTGAACACAACTGCAAGTAACTCCTTTTCAGTGGTTGTATAGTTGAGTTGAGCTTCATTCAAAGTTCTGCTGGAGTAGTAAATGGTATGGAAAATTTTTGCTTTACGTTGTCCCAAAACTTCACCTACAGCAAAATCACTAGCATTTCACATCACCTCAAATGGAAGGGTCCAGTCTGGTGCTACTATGATGGGGGCAGAGACCAGCTTCTATTTTAAGATCTCAAAAGCTTCGTGGCATTTTTTTGTGAAGTTGAAAGGCACATCTTTCTCCAGAAGTTTGCACAGAGGTTTAGCAATCTTGGAGAAGTCTTTGATAAATCTTCTGTAAAAGCCTGCATGTCCGAGAAAACTCCGAATCCCTTTAACTAATGTTGGTGGAGGTAGTTTTTCAATTGTTTCGATCTTTGTTTTGTCTACCTCGATTCCCTTTTATGAAATTCGATGTCCCATGACAATACATTCCTACACCATGAAGTGTCATTTTTTTGGTTTCTATTAAGGTCCCAAGATCAATAATAAGCATGAATCAAGTGCGAATACAAATCAAAGAAGTTACGGAATACTCACATCGATCGGTTGAGCGACGCGGAGGCGAACAAAATCTGATTTTCTTCTCTTGGACTGCTCACGGCAGTGGCAGTGAAGTCCTCACTGGTTTGGCTCGGTTCGGGTCCTTCGTCAAGCTCCAAGCTTCGTCGAATGGTTCCCGGCTCATGGGTGGACTTCCCTATCACCTTCGCATGTCTCGTAAGTGTGCTAGCACTTGAGATTTTGCCAAAAAATCCCACTCAAGCTTCCCTCACTGCTCAGCATTTTGGAGAAAAATAGTGAGTATTTTGCCCCTTGGGCGTGAATGGTGAGAGATGAGAGAAAGAGAGAATTAGTTGGTTTGATTCCAAATTTGTGTATCTTATACACACATTTGAATTTCCAATTCATTTCATGTGCATTTGCCTTTCAAAAAGTCAAATAATAATGGCACCAACCACTTCCATCACTCAATCCATCAAGTTGTCAAGTCACATCACTCAAAGTGACTAATGATTTGACGATTGATGCGACTAGCGATTTGACGCTTGATTTGATGTGCCGCACTCGAATTCGAAATACGAATGAGCTCGCAAATAATCTCGGGCTCGGGTTCGCTAATTCCAAATTAACGAATTTTCTGTTGCGTCGTAATTAAATGATTACACCTAGCAAAATCACTATTCACATCGCTAACGAATTAATTCTAAATTAATTTGTTCGCCCGAATTAAAATCTAATTTTAATTCCGTGTCGAAATCCAATTTCGTTTAATATATCAAATATATTAATTCTTCGATTAATTCCAAATTAATTGTTATCTCTCTTTAATTGATATTTTATCCCAGATAAAATATCTCCGCAATTAATCCCAGATTAATTTTCTCTCTCATCTAATTAATCCCAGATTAATTTAGAGTGCAAGTCATACGTCATCGGTGAATCTTTGGGAAGCGACCCATGAGATCCCCGGATATGTTGGCAGTAAATTCGGTCGTCGGACTATCCGAACACGTAAGTACCTCGTACTACATTTTACCGATTTACAAGACAAGGTTGGCCTCTAGCAAAGCGCCATGCCTATCCAATTCTCCGGAAACATCCTTACAGGAATAAAGGATCTGTATTAGGCGTAGTATACATAGTATTGCGTATTTCTGTCCAGTATCGAATGATCACGAGCTAGGCCTGGGGCTGGAATTGTGTCTGCCCCGTACGAAACACATGTCGGATGTCTGGTGACTAGTCTCTATAATCGGATATACATGACCTAGTCATAATATCCCGATAGCTGCAGTATTTAAGAGAACCAGTCCCGTATCCTACGTGACCATCATCTCCATATGACTGGAGTGACACTTCCGTCTTGACATCACACCCAACACACTACGATTCTCAATATACCCAGCATTGGCGTACACAGAACCTGTTAAAGCCCTGGACGACCTCAACCAAAGTAAAATGATTTTCGCAAGTATTAACGGTGCAAGTCTCAAGTTAAGACCAAATACACCTACCCTGATTTCGGACTTCCATAGACACATAGTCATACTACCAATAGAATTCTGAGGGGGTCTATCAAAGCGAAGCTGTTTCCCGTACCATCGGTAAAACACAACTTCCTATTACACTTGCATGAGTATCCTATACCCAAATATATGAGAACTATGTCGTTGTGCCCTCACAACGCGCACAAGAGTAATACTAGTCTTTTACGTATTTATCGATGTCCAATCTTGATAATACTCTGACTAGGGATATTTAATGTTTTATCCTTCGTGGACTGATACTGTCTCATATCATTCTCCGTCTAGGAACAAATCATAGGGACCTCTCATCATTTATATATCTAGGTGATCTAATCACAAATGATAAGAGTGCAATCTCCTTTATCACATAGTTAATTTGTACAACAACACCATGATATGTATAAATAGTGACGCTATGGGTCATAATTTTCCAACAATCTCCCACTTGGCCTATAGCCAGTCACTCGAGTGTCTTACACCCGAACTATGTACGGTTGGCTCAAACTGCTGAGAATGCTTTCGTCAGCGATTTGCATGATTATCGTCTGATGCGATTTATACGATCATCACTCGCCACGAGTTAGGATCTTTAACGAATTAGATGAATAGTCGAAGTATGTTCTGGATCGTGGATGAGACCAATAATTCTTTAGTATGTGCTCGAGCCTAGCTCACCTGCTAACAGAATTATATCTTTCTAATTAGATTGGTTTATCGACCCAAAGGCTTCTATTGCCGCCTCAGCTGCAAAATAACCCACATTTGTTTTTATCGGTAACAGTATCTTGCTAGGAAGATTTCCATCTCACTGTTCCGTTATTCAAACTGTATAGTACCTTTGCGACTTATAGTCCGTCTTTATCGGTTTTAGGAAATTGCTACAGTGATCCCAGTCACTTCAAGTTTCTCCTTCTCCATAGACTAAGACACATCATTTAGTTCTCTAAGATACTAAGTATGTTCTTAACTTCATCCAGTGCTATCACTCGGATGGCCTGTTTGTGAATCCATATGCTAAAGCGTATGAGACATCAGGATACTTACATTTTTCAATGTCAATCTGACCGGCGTAAACACACACGTATAACGCAAGCGTACGTATCGTTCAAGTAGTATAAAAAGTATCGATCCCACGAGGACTTAAAACCTTTTTGTTATCAATTTATTGGGCCAAATGATTACCAGTATCTAACAAGTTGTTTGATTGATTTGAATGGCGACGATTCTAAATTTAAAGACAAATAATTAAAATTGCTTAAAAGTAGATTTTAAGGAAATTCAATATTAAAAACTATCCAGGGTTGTGATTTATTTCAATATTATTTAAAAGATGAAGTAGTTATCTTATAGTTGGGTAAATATCAATTTATTAACCTGGAACACTAACTTATGTAAAAGCCTCTTCCGATGGTCAATTACAAATACCCAGTATAACCCAATTGAACCATATTCCTATGTCAACCATTACCTGATTCATTAAGTCTAAGTTCCAATTATGGCTACCCCCGCCCTACAGGTATATTCCTATCCTGTAAGGAAATCTATTAAAGGGTTATCTATCCTCAAGGAAGATCGTGGGCTATTGAGTCTAAGGTCTAAACTTAAAATCCCTATGTCTAGTTCATTTTAAGTTTACCTAATCAATTTAATTAATGGCCAGTTAATTAAAGAGCTTTAAGATTAAGACTCAATAAATAAATCTTTAAATTACCCAAACTATAATCTAACCCTTATAAACCAGTTAATTGAAATTCATCACAACCCTAGATAACTAACTTAGCTACGACACATAACTAGGGCTAAAAACTTAAAAGACTTAAAATAAAATTGCATAAAGTAAATGTAGTAAAATAACTGCTGAAAGTGAATTAAAAAAATTGCTAAGGTAAAAAGAATTACTTCTACTATATACTAATTAGATTTCTCCCATAATATAATATAAGCTTTGCAAAACATTTTCATCCAGCCATATAGGCGGTATTTTGATTTAATTAGTTTAAAAACAACCAGCCATAAAGGCGGAATCATTTTAAAAATAACCAGCCATAAAGGCGGAACATCAAAATAACCAGCCATATAGGCGGAATGAAAATAAACCAGCCATAAAGGCGGAATTTAAAATAACCAGCCATAAAGGCAATTAAATAACCAGCCATAAAGGCGGATTTAAAATAAACCAGCCATAAAGGCGGAATATGAATTTTATTACCCACCGACCAATCTGGCGGTATCCTGATTAAGTCAATTTAAAACTTGAATATATTATAATTATGGGAGAATAATCTAAAAAGTAATAGTAAAAGAATTACCTTTTACCTTAACAGAAGGAAGTTACCTCCTCATAATGAGTAGTAAAAACTGTAAAATAAAGAAAGTAAATTATTATTATTACAGAACTTAGTTAAAAATTACAAAAACTAATAAAAAGAACTTAGAGAGAGAGAAACTCCCTAATTACATAGGATTTGGGAGAGGAAATGGTACAACAAAAACTGAATTTCGCGCTCTATTTATAGGCGTCTATAGGGTGTCAGCGTCGCGACGCTGGGAATATAGCGTGCGTCGCGACGCCAGCTACAGTAACACGTGGCTCAATCCTGCTTGACACGTGGCGAGGCGGCAAAGAGATAAGATGACGTGGCACTGTTCATGACGTCATCGCTTACGTCATCATGATGTGAAATTGTCGGCAACGTCTGATTTTGACACGTGGCATAGGCGCATTTTAGCACGGCCGTTGAGATGTCGACACGTGGCAAGGCGCACGATAGCGAAGATGATGATTGTCGGCACCGTAGGATGATGACACGTGGCAGCGCACGTTAGCAAGTCTTCTGTGATGGTGACACGTGGCCGGCGCACGTTAGCAAAGTCAAACTTTTCAAATTGTTGACCCGTTGACAACGGCGCATTTTAGCAAACCGGCGCAGGCTGGGCGTCGCGGCGCGCAAGAATCCAGCGTCGCGACGCGCAGAAGACAAAATATTCCAGTTGACGCATTTTTGTCCGGATTTGCCCCAAATTGCCTCCAGTGTGTCCAAACTTTATTTATCTGCAAAATAACAACAAAACACATCAAAACGTTCATAAATCTCGAGAAACAATACAAAACATTAGGTCAAATGTGGGAAATAGTGGTATAAATACCACTCATCACACCCCCCCAAACTAACATTTTGCTAGTCCTCGAGCAAAACAGAAAATAAAATAACATGAAAATAAAATTTAACTAAGCCACTTTCGTAGGGATCACGGTTGCATTTAGCGTATGCAACAAGCCTTTAAACCCCTAGGTGTCCCTAGTGGACGAGTGTAGTCTCGTGAGGGTTACAGAAATGATACCCACAAACATTTTACAAAAGTAAAAAGGTAGTAAAACTAATGCACACAAAAGCAAAAAGACAAGCGAAAAGAGAATAAAGAAAGTAGTGACTAATCAGGTGAAAATTCTACTCCAAGTTACTAGTTGTTTTGTTTCTTTCTAAATTACCGAATAAGTAAATTCTCCGATTATTTTTACCATTCTCCATATACACAGCTAACAAAATATTAATCAACTCATTTTTGCCCACAACAGTCATAAGTGCAGTTGATAAGAGAGTAATATTTTTGTCCTAAAGTTCTATCAGATTTCACACCTTTTTTGTAGCAATGGAATAATTTTCTGATTTTTCTGATTTTTTCTTTGATTTTTTCTCTATTTTTTATTTATATACAATACCTTCCGTCTATGTAGCGAGCTTTGGGTCGGTGGCTCCCAACCAGTTGGCTTTAGGGCACCAGGTGTTAAGACACCCCTACGAACTTAATTACTCAGACTTCAGATATATATATTTTTGCAGCATCTTCGATCCATGTAACGAGCTTTGGGCCAGTGACTCCCAAACCAGTTGGTTTTAGGGCACTAGGTGTTAAAACACCCTTACAGACTTAATAACTCGGATCTCGGACGTTTTTTTTTTTTTTTTTTTTTTTTTTTTTTTTTTTTTTTTTTACTCCATCACTATTTAGAGATGCTTCCTCCAATTAAACTATAGCACGGAATATTACAAACTTTTCAATTTTAGCTCATGACTGTATGTTCCATGTAAGTTCATAATACCTGTCAACTGAACATATGAAGATTCATTTTAGTCAGATTTATGGAGAATTCACAAATTAAATAATTTAAAAGGAAATAAACAAAAATTAACTTGTTTTGAAATAAATGGTTTGAGATACGTATCAGGAGTGAGAACTCCTTACTCACTACTCTCTTACCAATTTCACCTTTTTAGTCAAAACAAAAACACAAAATGCAAAATATTTTTGTAATTTTTGAAAATTTTTCAATTTTTTTTGTATTTTTCGAAAAATTTTGGACTAAAACAACATAAAACTAAAACAAGGTACTAATCAACTAAATCCCTCCCCCAAACCTAAATGAGACATTGTCCCCAATGTCTTAAACAGTAAAAGGAGAGTTAGAAGGTTGTACCTGGTTAGCTGAAATCTACAGGAAATTAAAGGTTAAGATCCAGATTAATTCGACGCCTCTTACCACGATCGTCCTCAGACCAATTTATTTTTGATAGGATAGGGTCAACTTGTGGTTCATAGGCTATAGTTGGTCTATCAGATCCGGAGCAAGTCTGGCAGTGAAGAGGAGGTCTTTCATAGGTTTTGACACGAACCCATTTCTCCGAGCATCATCAAGAAACACACAAAGAAAATCATAAAATCCATCAACGTTGAGTAGTCCAATCGGTTTCTGGTGTATGTTCAGGTTCGCCCAAGATAGAACTATAAAAATTTCCTCCAATGTACCCAAGCCACCTGGCAAAGCAATAAAAGCATCAGCACGGTTAATCATTTCTACCAACGTTCAGACATACCTGATACGATCAGTTCCTCTCCGTTTGATGATCCAATAAGATTTGCCTCTGCCAAGGGTTTTGGGACGATTCCCAAAACATGACTGCCTCCTTCTTGTACGGCCTTTGAAACGATCCCCATAAGTCCAAGATTTCCTCCGCCATATATTAGTGCATATTCCTTGCGCTAAAACTCGACCCAATTCCTGTGCTGCTTCTATGTATTGTGGTTTAGTACCAACAGTACTACCACAAAACACACAAATATTTTCAACTCGTCTTCTTGAAGTGGCTTCCATTTTTTTATGTATTTCTTTCTTGACTCTGGATGACTTCAAAGGTGCAATGATGAGTTGAATTTATAATACCTGAAAAGGGTGAGTAAAAATAGCACAAGTATCTTCCAAAGGACGATTAGTAGCAAAATAGTAAAATAGATCGTGATAGTCAACAAGATCTGGATCCTGTCGGAAGAAATAAAAGAAAACAACAAAACAAATCACATTATTAGAAAAAGACAAGAGATAAATATGTACAAAAATTTACAGCTTGATTAACGTCTATGCGTCAGGGACAAGCTTCCCATCCAATTTTCTTATAAATTGGCAAACAGGGTCTTTTTTAGTCAGATTCCCAAGACTTAACTGTTGTCTTTCTTTTTGAAATTGTGTATGTAATCTGCGAAATTCTATGTGAACATATCCACTGGGATGCGTCTCAAGAGTCGAAGATATATCATCTAAAGACTCCTTACTCAAGCCATCCCTAATGAATTTAATTTTGTCTTCGCGATTATCAGACACCATTCCTAAAGAACGACAACGAGTGTTGCAATCCAATGTCATTCATGCACATTGTTAACAAACACCCATTTGTTTAGCTCTTCGTTTCTTTGCATAGGTGCTTCTTCCAAAACCAGGCAAGTGTGAAATAAAAGAGTCAGAAGATTCACCTGCCAATCGGACTCGTGCTTCAATTACCCAACGAATGTCATTGGGAACACCATAGATTGTCAGTAACCTCATCCGTTCCAAGCGAGCTTTGTAGACTTTCATCAGAGATTTTTGAGGGAGAGAAGGAAATTGCTTGTGAAGATTTGAGAGAGCTTCTTCCATCTTGAAATGACTTAATCTGCAAAAACTAAACACACAAAATTAAATCACACAAATCACAATATATACAAAAATTGCATGGGTTGCCTCCCTGCGAGCGCTAAGTTTAAAGTCGTCAGCTAGACGTGACTTCTTGAACGTTTATGCTGGATCTGAAAGTGTGACACTTTCTTTTTGTCGCTCAAATGATTCTCCCCAGTAGTGCTTGACACGCTGACTGTTAACTTTGAATGTGTTGTTGGTTTTGGGATCCAGTAACTCAACAGCTCCATATGGTAAAACCTGAGTGATCACAAATGGTCCTGACCACCTAGATTTCAGCTTTCCAGGGAAAAGTTTTAATCTCGAGTTGTACAACAACACCTGCTGCCTTGGTTCTAACTGTCTGTGCACTATTTTTCGGTCATGCCATTTTTTGGTCTTTTCTTTGTATAATTTGGCATTGTCATAAGCCTGTAGGCGAAATTCCTCCAATTCATTGAGTTGGTGAAGTCTTTTTTCTCCTGCAGCTTGTGAGTCAAGATTCAACTTCTTCAGTGCCCAATACGCCTTGTGTTCAAGCTCAACTGGCAGATGGCATGCTTTCCCAAACACCAATTGATATGGAGACATACCAATGGGTGTCTTGTAAGCTGTTCTGTAGGCCCATAATGCATCATCTAGTTTTGTAGACCAGTCCCTCCTTGTTGATCCAACGGTCCTTTCTAGGATTCTTTTGATCTCCCTGTTTGAAACCTCAACCTGTCCATTTGACTGTGGATGGTAAGCTGTGGCAACTTTGTGAGTAACTCCATATTTGGATAGGAGTGCATCGAAGTATTTGTTGCAGAAATGAGAGCCACCATCGCTGATGATTGCTCGAGGTGTTCCAAACCGAGTGAAAATGTTCTTTTTCAGGAATTTGATCACCACTTTGGAATCATTGGATGGCAGTGCAATTGCCTCAACCCATTTGGAGACGTAGTCTACAGCAACCAGAATGTACAGGTTTCCCAAATGATGGAACAAAGGGTCCCATGAAATCAATACCCCATACATCGAATATTTCCACTTCCAGAATATTTTGCAACGGTCCTTCGTTTCTCCTTGAAATATTCCCCGTTCTCTGGCACCTGTCACATTGAAAAGCAAAAAGATAAGCATCTTTAAAAAGTGTGGGCCAGAACAAACCTGATTGAAGGACTTTGGCTGCAGTTTTGTTTCCACTGAAGTGTCCGCCGTATGGTGATGAATGACAGTGTTGCAAAACACTGTTGACTTCCTCCTGTGGAACACACCGTCTCAGTAATTGATCAGCACAGCGTTTAAACAGGTACGGTTCATCCCAGACATAGTGCTTGACTTCTTTGAAAAACTTCTTCCGTTGCTGAGTTGTCCATTCCAACGGCCATTTTCCTGTTACAATATAATTAACATAGTCAGCATACCAAGGGACTTCCTGTTGTTTTATGGAAAACAGTTGTTCATCTGGAAAAGTTTCTTTGATTGTCAGTTCTTTGTCAGCTGTTTCTCCATTTTCCAGCCTCGATAAGTGATCTGCCACCTGGTTTTCTGTTCCTTTCCTGTCTCGAATCTCCACGTCGAATTCTTGCAAAAGAAGTATCCAACGGATCAATCTGGGTTTGGCATCTTTCTTTGTGATCAGGTATTTGATGGCTGAATGATCTGTGTAAACCACCACTTTGGGACCCAGCAGATAGGAGCGGAATTTGTCAAAAGCGTACACAACTGCTAGCAACTCCTTTTCAGTGGTTGTATAGTTGAGTTGAGCTTCATTCAGAGTTCTGCTGGAGTAGTAAATGGTGTGGAAAATCTTTGCTTTGCGTTGTCCCAAAACCGCACCTACAGCAAAATCACTAGCATCACACATTACCTCAAATGGAAGGGTCCAATCTGGTGCTACAATGATGGGGGCAGAAATCAGCTTCTGTTTTAAGATCTCGAAAGCTTCCTGGCATTCTTTGGTGAAGTTGAAAGGCACATCCTTTTCCAGAAGATTGCAAAGAGGTTTGGCAATCTTGGAAAAGTCTTTGATAAATCTCCTGTAAAAACCTGCATGTCCAAGAAAACTCCGAATCCCTTTTACAGATGTTGGTGGAGGTAGTTTCTCAATTGTCTCTATCTTTGCTTTGTCTACCTCGATTCCCTTTTGTGAAATCCGGTGTCCAAGAACAATGCCTTCCTGTACCATGAAATGGCATTTCTCCCAATTGAGTACCAGGTTTGTATCTTCGCACCTTTGTAATACCTGTTCCAAATTTTTCAAACAATGGTCAAAAGAATCTCCAAACACAGAAAAATCATCCATAAAAACCTCCATACTCTGCTCCAGCATATCTGAGAAGATGGCCATCATGCAACGCTGAAAAGTGGCAGGGGCATTACATAATCCAAATGGCATCCTGCGGAAAGCAAAAGTACCATAGGGACATGTAAAAGTAGTTTTCTCCTGGTCTTCTGGTGCGATGGCAATCTGATTGTAACCTGAATATCCATCAAGAAAACATAGAATTCATGTCCTGCCAGTCTGTCTAACATCTGGTCAATGAATGGCAGCGGAAAATGGTCCTTTCTCGTGGCTTTGTTCAGCTTCCTGTAATCCATACATACTCTCCATCCAGTCACCGTTCTTGTTGGAATCAGCTCATTCTTTTCATTTGTGACAACAGTAATTCCTCCTTTCTTTGGTACACACTGCATAGGACTTACCCAAGTGCTGTCTGAGATGGGATAAATGATGCCAGCATCCAACCATTTGATGATTTCTTTCTTCACGACTTCCTTCATGATTGGATTGAGTCTCCGTTGATGCTCCACTGTTGGTTTATATTCATCATTCATCAGAATCTTGTGCATGCAGAATGATGGACTAATGCCTCGAATGTCAGCTATAGTCCAGCCAATGGCTCTTTTGTGCTCTCGTAACACTCTCAGTAGTTTTTCTTCCTGCTCCAATGTTAGTGAAGAAGAAATAATAACAGGTAATTCAGAAGAATTTCCAAGAAACGCATACCTGAGATGGCTCGGCAGTAACTTTAGTTCCAGCTGTGGTGGTTCTTCAATCGAAGGTTTGATTCGATCTTTCTTTGGCAGTTCCAAGCTTTCAACTGGTGGTGTTACTTTGAATTGGAATGGTTTGTCAAGGTAGTTGATACATTGCAAGATTTCAGCATCTAGCTCGCTGTCAGTCATGTTGGTGATGCAAGCTTCAAGTGTATCTGTGGGATTTGACTCAGTATTCTGAACAATTTTATCAACAACATCAATTCTGAAGCATTCTTCTTCTTCCTTTTCATCGCTTGGAAATTTCATGGCTTGGAAAACATTAAAGGTCACTTCTTGGTCCTGCACTTTCATGGTTAGTTCTCCTTTTTGCACATCAATTACAGTTTTACCTGTAGCCAAAAATGGTCTCCCAAGAATGATAGGTACTTCTTTGTCTTCTTCCATGTCAAGGATGATGAAGTCAGCTGGAAGGATGAGTTTGTCAACTTTAACCAGCACATTTTCCACGACTCCTCTCGGAAATGCGAGTGTTCGATCAGCAAGTTGCAAAGATACTGAGGTAGGCATTGCTTCTCCAATTTGCAATTTCCTGTAAATAGAAAAAGGCATTAAATTAACACTGGCACCTAAATCACATAAAGCCTTACCAATGTAATGTTCTCCAATGGTGCAAGGAACTGTGAAACTGCCAGGATCTTTCAACTTTGGGGGAAGTTTCCTCTGAATGATGGCGCTGCATTCTTCTGTCAAAGCTACTGTTTCGTAATCTCCCAATCTCCGTTTTCGTGAAAGAATGTCTTTCATGAATTTGACATAACTGGGCATTTGTTCCAAGGCTTCTGCAAATGGTATGTTAATGTGCAGCTTTTTGAAAATCTCCAAGAAACGAGCAAACTGTTTGTCCAGTTTGTTTTTCTGAAGACGTTGAGGAAAAGGTGGAGGTGGAGTGATCTGTTCTTTTTCTTTTTCCTTTGCTTCTTTTTCTTTTGCTTCTTTTTCCTTCATCTGTTCTCGTTTCTTTTGGAACTTTCTTCTTGAGATATCTGGACTCCAATATCTTTGTTGATCTCAGTACCGCTCTTTAAGGTAATGGCTTGACATTGCTCCTTCCCTCGGTTCCTTGGATTTGGTTCTGTGTTGCTGGGAAGATTGCCTGGTGGTCTGTAACTCTGAGCGTTGGCCAGTTGTCCGATTTGATTCTCCAGTGCTTTGATGGAAGCTGATTGGCTCTGAATCATGGCTTCATATCTTTTTAATTGAGCTAGCATCTCTGCCATCACTGGTTCATTTGTCTGCTCCTGGCCTTTACTCTGTTGCTGGAATCCAGGTGGTGGATAGTTCTTCTGCCCTGAATTGTTGCTCCAAGAAAAATTAGGATGATTCCTCCACCCTGGGTTGTAGGTGTTGGAATATGGATTGTTCCCCTGTCTGTTGAAATTGTTGACATAGTTCACCGTTTCTTCAAATTGGTGTGGTTCTGGTGCTCCTCCATATGGTGAACTTGTGGATCCAGTGGTGCTTTGAGTGTTGAGAGTCTCCATAAATTTGCATATCTGGTCCAGCTTGGTGTTGACTGCTGTATTAGCTCCAACTTCATATATTCCTGCAATTCTTTGAATCAGACTTCTTTCTGTTGGCCACAAGGAGTTGTTGTTGGCCATTTCTTCAATTAGGTCCCAGCTTGATCTTCTCCTTTTGCCATTAAAGCTCCTCCAGCAGCAGCATCGATTGTGGTTCTCATCAGTCCAGAAAGTCCATTGTAGAAAGTCTGGACTTGAAGCCATTTTGGAATTTCATGGTGAGGACATTTCCGGAGCAAATCTTTGTATCTCTCCCAAGCTTCGTACAGAGATTCTGAATCTTGCTGTACAAAGGATGTGATGTCATTTCTCAACTTTGCAGTTCTGGCTGGTGGAAAGTATTTTGCAAGGAATTTTGTAGCAAGAGTGTTCCAGGTTGTGATTGATCCTGCTGGTAGTGAATGTAGCCATGCTTTTGCTCTGTCTTTCAGGGAATATGGGAAAACTCTCAACCTCATAGCTTCTTCAGCTCCTCGGTTGTAATTGAACGTGCCGCAGACTTCCAGGAAGTTGCTGATGTGGGCATTAGGATCTTCAGTTGCATTTCCCCCAAACTGAACTGTTTGCTGAATCATCTGAATGCAAGTTTTGATATCACCTGCATTTGCTGGTAAAGGAGGAAGTACAATACACGAAATGAGGCCATCTACCACCGGAATGGTTCTGTCTCGAATGGGAATTGGTGGTGCAACCTCCAAAGGTTCAGGTTCCATGTTGACTAAAGCTTCTTGGCCTTCTCGCCTTTCCCTTCTCAACTGTCTGATAGTTCTTTCAATTTCTGGGTCAAGCGGTCGGAATTCAAAGCTTCTGGTTCGTCTCATGAAGTTCTTGAGAATCTGAAATACAAGAAAACAAAAACAATAAGTAAAAGAAATTAGATACAAGTAAAAGTATCTAACCCTTAAACTAATAATAAAAGATAACTAAGTCCCCGGCAACGGCGCCAAAAACTTGACCGGCGTAAACACACACGTATAACGCAAGCGTACGTATCGTTCAAGTAGTATAAAAAGTATCGATCCCACGAGGACTTAAAACCTTTTTGTTATCAATTTATTGGGCCAAATGATTACCAGTATCTAACAAGTTGTTTGATTGATTTGAATGGCGACGATTCTAAATTTAAAGACAATAATAATTAAAATTGCTTAAAAGTAGATTTTAAGGAAATTCAATATTAAAAACTATCCAGGGTTGTGATTTATTTCAATATTATTTAAAAGATGAAGTAGTTATCTTATAGTTGGGTAAAATATAATTAAAAAAACACTAACTAACAGCTCTAAATCCTCTTCTGGTCAATTACCTACCTATAGAATTTGAACCATATTCCTATGTCAACCAATTTACCTAGATTCATTAAGTCTAAGTTCCAATTATGGCTACCCCCGCCCTACAGGTATATTCCTATCCTGTAAGGAAATCTATTAAAGGGTTATCTATCCTCAAGGAAGATCGTGGGCTATTGAGTCTAAGGTCTTAAACTTAAAATCCCTATGTCTAGTTCATTTTAAGTTTACCTAATCAATTTAATTAATGGCCAGTTAATTAAAGAGCTTTAAGATTAAGACTCAATAAATAAATCTTTAAATTACCCAAACTATAATCTAACCCTTATAAACCAGTTTAATTGAAATTCATCACAACCCTAGATAACTAACTTAGCTACGACACATAACTAGGGCTAAAAACTTAAAAGACTTAAAATAAAATTGCATAAAGTAAATGTAGTAAAATAAATGCTGAAAGTGAATTAATAAAATTGCTAAGGTAAAAAGGAATTACTTCTACTATATACTAATTAGATTTCTCCCATAATATAATAGCTTTGCAAAACTTTTCATCCAGCCATATAGGCGGTATTTTGATTTAATTAGTTTAAAAACAACCAGCCATAAAGGCGGAATCATTTTAAAAATAACCAGCCATAAAGGCGGAATATCAAAATAACCAGCCATATAGGCGGAATGAAAATAACCAGCCATAAAGGCGGAATTTAAAATAAACCAGCCATAAAGGCGGAATTAAATAAACCAGCCATAAAGGCGGAATTTAAATAAACCAGCCATAAAGGCGGAATATGAATTTTATTACCCACCGACCAATCTGGCGGTATCCTGATTAAGTCAATTTAAAACTTGAATATATTATAATTATGGGAGAATAATCTAAAAAGTAATAGTAAAAGAATTACTTTTACCTTAACAGAGGAAGTTACCTCCTCATAATGAGTAGTAAAAACTGTAAAATAAAGAAAGTAAATTATTATTATTACAGAACTTAGTTAAAAATTACAAAATAAATAAAAAGAACTTAGAGAGAGAAAACTCCCTAATTACATAGGATTTGGGAGAGGAAATGGTACAACAAAAACTGAATTTTCGGCTCTATTTATAGGCGTCTATAGGGTTCAGCGTCGCGACGCTGGAAATATAGCGTGCGTCGCGACGCCACTACAGTAACAACGTGGCTCAATCCTGGCTTGACACGTGGCGAGGCACAAGAGATAAGATGACGTGGCACTGTTCATGACGTCATCGCTTACGTCATCATGATGTGAATTGTCGGCAACGTCTGATTTTGACACGTGGCATAGGCGCATTTTAGCACGGCCGTGAGATGTCGACACGTGGCAAGGCGCACGATAGCGAAGATGATGATTGTCGGCACCGTAGGATGATGACACGTGGCAGCGCACGTTAGCAAGTCTTCTGTGATGGTGACACGTGGCACGGCGCACTTTAGCAAAGTCAAACTTTTCAAATTGTTGACCCGATGACAACGGCGCATTTTAGCAGAACTGGCGCAGGCTGGGCGTCGCGGCGCGCAAGAATCCAGCGTCGCGACGCGAAGAAGACAAAATAATTCCAGTTGACGCATTTTTGTCCGGATTTGCCCCAAATTGCCTCCAGTGCTCTCCAAACTTTATTTATCTGCAAAATAATAACAAAACACATCAAAACGTTCATAAATCTCGAGAAACAATACAAAACATTAGGTCAAATGAGTGGGAAATAGTGGTATAAATACCACTCATCAGAATCCACGGAGAGTTTTCGAAAGCCAAGCTTTCATCGATAGTTATTATGGGAATATCATTTCCAAGAAATGACATATTATCATTATTGTATAGGACAGCCACTGTCAGTGCACTCCCACTAACCCTCTTATATACACAAGAATCATTTCGTTTTGAATTAAATCATACTCCATTATGATTACATCAATACGACAATTCCAAAAACCTAATGCTCGCTTCAATCCAAACATGGATCGAATAACCCGCAAATCTTGTTTGCTAGTTTTGATACGACAAAACCGACAGGATGTTGTAAACATCCTCCTAAAGGTTTCCTTTTCAGGAAAGTGATTTTCCCGTTAAGCTGCCATATTTCACAAATGAAACATGCAGCTTTAGTAAGCATTATCCAAATGGATTTACCATGGCAACAGGTAAAAGGTTGAATTGTAATCAACACAATGTTGATAAAGATACCTTTCCGCTACAAGCCTAGCTTAGTACATTTGTATGTTGCCATCCATGTATGTCTTCCTTCAAGACTTATAAGTACCAATAGGCACAATGCCTTGTGGTACATCAACTAGTATCCAAACTTGTTGATATACATGGAATCCATTTCAGATTCATGACACTTTGTCATAATAGGGAGTCGATACCTTGTATCACTTCCTCATACGTAGTCAGTTGGTATACCTCAAAAAGATAGATATCTTTATGAGGTGAGATCAGAAACCCATACCCCAGGTTGGTTTTTGACTCTCTCCGACTACGCGGTTCTTGTGTATTCGAAGATTAATGGTATAGTTTTATCCTTGATGAACTATTTATGTTCCATTAAGATTCAGTGCCTGGAACAGTATAACTCTGATTTTCATCAAGTTATACTATCCTCCCACTTACCACTGCATATCGGTATTCCTCTTAGGAAAACCGCATGGTGAGCAACAATCAAATTATTCTCATGTGAGATGTTTGTTGGACAATTATGACCCATAGCGTCACTATTTGTACAGATCACGGTGTTGTTGTACAAATTAACTATATGACAAAGGAGATTTCACTCTTATCATTTGTGATTAGATCACCTAGATATATAAATGATAGGAGGTCCCTATGATTTGTTCCTGGATTGAGAATGATATGAGACAGAATCAGTCCACGAAGGATAAATCATTAAACATCCCTAGTCAGAGCATTATCAAGATTGGACATCGATGAATGCGTAAAAGACTAGTATTACACTTGTGCGCGTTGTGAGGGCACAACGACATAGTTCTCATATATTTGGGTATATGATACTCATGCAAGTGTAATAGGAGGTTGGGTTTCACCGATGGTATGGGAAACAGCTTCGCTCTGGATAGACCCCCTCGGAATTCCATTGGTAGTATGACTATGTGTCTATGGAAATCCGAAATTAGGGTAGGTGTTTGTGGTCTTAAACTGAGACTTGCACCGCTAATACTTGCGACAATCAATATACTTTGGTTGCGGTCATCCAGGGCTTTAACAGGTTCTGTGTACGCCAATGCTGGGTATATTGAGAATCGTAGTGTGTTGGGTGTGATGTCAAGACGGAAGTGTCACTCCAGTCATATGGAGTTGATGATCACACAGGGATACAAAACTGGTTCTCTATATAAGGTTGCAACCGTCGGGATAATATGACTTGGTCATGATTATCCGATTTTAAAGAGACTAGTTGCTTGTCATCCGATATATGCTTCGTACAGGGCAGACACTGTACCATTCCCAGGCCTCGCATGTGATCATCCGATACTGGACAGAAATACGCAATACTACATATACTACTCCTGATATAGATCTTTTATTCCTGTAAGGATATTTCCAGAGAATTGGGTAGGCATGGCGCTTTGCTAGAGGCAAAGCTTGTCTTGTAAATCGGTATAAACGTAGTACGAGGTACTTACGTGTTCAGATAGTCCGACGACCGAATTTACAGCAAACATATCCGTGGATCTCTTGGGTCGCTTCCCAAAGATTCACCGACGACGTATGACTCGCACATTTAATTAATCTTGGATTAATTAGATGAGAGAGAAAAGTAATCTGGGATTAATTGCGGAGATATTTTATCTGGGATAAAATATCAATTAAAGAGAGATAATATTTAATTTGGAATTAATCGGCAAATTAATATATTTGATATATTAAACAAAATTGGATTTCGACGCGGAATTAAAATTAGATTTTAATTCAGGCGAACGAATTAATTTAGAATTAATTTATTAGCGACGTGAATAGTGATTTCGCTAGGCGTAATCATTACGACGCAACGGAAAATTCGTTAATTTGGAATTAGCGAACCCGAGCACGAGATTATTTGCGAACGCATTCGCATTTCAAATTCGAGTGCGGCACGTCAAATCGCTAGTCGCATCAAGTGTCAAATCACTTGTCACTTTGAGTGATGTGACTTGACAATTTGTGATTGATGTGATTGAGTGATGTGTGTGTTGGCATTTGTGGGAATTAATTGCCTTGAATTTTGAAACCAAATTTTGTGTATTTGATTTGAGAAATCAATTACCAAAATTACTTAACACATTTAACTCTTCTCTCTGTTAGTTTATATAATATGTCCCAAACAAAGATTAAGCATATGAAATATAATAAATGAATATATATTAAACTTGAAGCATGGCGGAATCATACTTACAAAGTTCTTGTGATGAAGATGATGAACAAATGGTGGAAGCTCCAAGTGTGGTGATTTCGGCCAAAGAAGACAAGAGGTGGAAAGCTCCAAGCTTTGTGTATTCAAGCTCTTTGATGGTTTCCCTATCACCTCTTTATGATCCCTTGTAAGGTGCTAGCCTTGCATGTGAGTAGATGTTCCAAACAACCACAATATCTTCAAGCTTTTTCAACAAAAATGAAGAAATGGAGACCCCAAAATTGTTTCAGGTTTCGGCATTAGAGAGAGAGAAGAGAGTTTTTGTTTAAATTAATTTTTGTTACCAAAAATCAATTTATATTTATGCCATAATGTTTATTAAATTAATAATAAAATTATGACACCAACCATGCAATGGCTTAGAGTGTCAAACACTCAAACTCCATGCAAAACAATTGAGTGTAAGGTACACTATCACCATGCAATGCATTATCAATAAAATAATACATATAATGACATGTGTCATGTGGGCCCCACACGTTTCCAAATGAAAGTGGGCCTACGTGCACTCACGCGTTCGGGTTCGATATTTCCGAAATACCGAACTTACGTCGCGACGTTAATTAAATCGAATTTAAATAAATAATTACGCCTGGCGTAATTATTATTTACGTCGCTAACGAACTAATTCTAAATTAACTCGTATGCCCGAATTAAAATCTAATTTTAATTTCGCGTCGAAATCGAATTTCGATTATTATATCGAATATAATAATTTTATCGATTAATTCCAAATTAATCGTTCTCTCTCTAAACAAGGCACTTTATCCAAGATAAAGTTTCTCCGCAATTAATCCAAGATTAACTAAGTCCGAATCAAATATCATAGGTGAATCTTCAGGAAGCGACCCAAGAGATCTCCGGATATGTTGGCAGTAAATACGGTCGTCGGATAATCCGAACACGTACGTACCTCGTACTACGTCTTACCGATTCACAAGACAAAGTTGGCTTCTAGCAAAGCGCCAAGCCTACCCAATTCTCCAGAAATATTCTTATAGGAATATAAGATCTATATCAAGCGTAGTATACCGTAGTATTGCGTACATCGATCCAGTATCGGACGATCACATGTTAGGCCTGGGGCTGTAGATGTGTCAGCCCCGTACGAACATATATCGGACATCAAGCAACCAGTCTCTTTAAATCGGACAATCCTGACCTGGTCATATTGTCCCGACGGTTGCAACCTTTTATAGAGTACTAGTTCTGTGTCCTGCGTGATCATCACCTCCATATGTCTGAAGTGATACTTCCATCTCGACATCACATCCAGTACACTACGATTCTCGATAAAACCCAGAAGAGGTGTACACAGAACCGGTTAAGGTCCCCAACCACCAAAACCAAAGTTTACCGATTGTCGCAAGTACTAGCGATGTAAGTCTCAGGTTAAGACCATATACACTCTACCCTGATGCGGCCTCCCATAGACACGCAGACATACTACCAATGGGATTCCGCGGGGTCTATCCAGAGCGAAGTTGTTTTCCGTACCATCGGTAAAACACAACCTCCTATCGCACTTGCATAAGTATCCAATACTTAAATATATGAGAACTATGCCGTTGTGCCCTCACAACGCGCACAAGCGCAATACTAGTCTATTCCGCATTATCGATGTCCGATCTCGATAATACTCCGACTAGGGATATTTAATGATTAAACCTTTATGGATTGATACTGTCTCATATCATCTCAATCCGGTATTAATCATATGGACTTTCGCCATTTATATATCAAAGTAATAATATTACAAAACGGCAAAAGGCAATTTCATTATCACATAGTTAATTTTGTACAATAATACAATATCATTTACAAATAGTGACGCTATGGGACATAATGTCTAACAATCTCCCACTTGGCCTATAGCCAGTCACTCAAGCATCTAATACCCGAACTATGTATGTGTCGTTCAAAAACTTGCTGAAGAACAGCCTTCGTCAGCGGATCTGCAATGTTGTCATCTGATGTGACCTTCTCGACTTTTACATCGCCACGATGTATAATCTCCCGAATCAGATGGTAACGTCGAAGAACATGCTTGGACCGTTGATGAGACCTTGGTTCCTTAGCCTGTGCTATAGCCCCGTTATTGTCACAATAAAATGGAACGGGCTCAGCTGCTAACGGAACTACTCCTAATCCGATTAGGAACTTTCGGATCCAAACTGCCTCCTTTGCTGCTTCAGATGCAGCGATGTACTCCGCTTCTGTTGTTGAATCGGCAACAGTATCTTGCTTGGAAGATTTCCAGCTCACTGCTCCGTTATTCAAACAAAAAATGTACCCGGATTGTGACTTGTAGTCATCCTTGTCGGTTTGGAAACTTGCATCGGTATACCCAGATACCGCAAGTTCTCCACCTCCATAAATTAAGAAAGCTTCCTTAGTTCGTTTAAGATACTTAAGGATATTCTTAACTGCTGTCCAGTGACCTTCACCTGGATCGGCCTGATAGCGACTGCACATGCTCAAAGCATATGAGACATCAGGTCGTGTACATATCATGACATACATGATCGATCCGACTACCGAGGCGAACGGTATCCGACTCATGTTGTCTCTCTCTACCTGAGTCTTAGGACACATGTCTTAGACAGAGAGGTACCACGTACCATTGGAACCAGTCCCCTCTTGGATTGTTCCATGTTGAATCGCTTCAACACTTTATCAATGTATGTACTCTGGGAGAGTCCAAGCAGCTTTCTAGATCTATCCCGGTAGATCTTTATTCCAAGAATAAAGGCTGCTTCTCCCAGATCTTTCATGGAGAATTTTATGAAAGCAAGCCAAGCTTTCACCGACGTTAGCATGGGAATGTCATTGCCTATAAGCAATACGTCGTCGACATAAAGGACAATAAAAGTAAGTGCTCTCCCACTAACCTTCTTGTATACACAAGGGTCATCTGCGTTTTGCATGAAATCATATTCTTTTATGATCTCATCAAAACGCTGATTCCATGACCGTGATGCTTGCTTCAATCCATAAATGGATCGATTTAACTTACAAACCTTGTTTGCAAGTCTAGGTACGATAAAACCGTCAGGCTGTTGCATATAAACATCCTCCAAAAGGTTTCCATTAAGGAAAGCGGTTTTAACGTCCATCTGCCATATCTCGAAGTCGAAATATGCAGCTATTGCAAGCATTATCCGAATGGATTTAATCATGGCAACGGGTGAGAAGGTTTCGTCATAATCAATACCATATTGTCGATACCCCTTCGCTACAAGCCTAGCCTTGTACGTTTTTACGTTGCCATCCATGTCGGTCTTCATCTTGAAGATCCATCTGCATCCAATAGGCTTTACGCCTTCTGGTGCATCAACCAGTGTCCAAAGTTGGTTGGCGTACATGGAATCCATCTCGGACTTCATGGCTTCTTGCCATAAATCGGAATCGATATTTTGTATCGCTTCCTCATACGTAGCCGGCTCATTATCCTCAATAAGATAATATCTACATGAGGTGAGATCAGGAACCCATACCTCTCAGGTACTGTTCTGACTCTCTCCGACCTACGCGGTCCTTGTGTATGTGAAGTTTGTGGTACAGACTCATCCCGGACGGTCTGTTCTTGTTCCGTCGTTGATTCATTGCTAGGAACAGTATCACTACGATCTTCATCGAGTTCTACTTTCCTCCCACTTACCACTGCATTTATAAAATCCTTCTCAAGGAAAAATGCTTGTAGAGCAACAAATACTTTGTTCTCTTGTGGGTGATAGAAGTAATATCCTTTGGTTTCCCTAGGATATCCAACGAAAAGGCATTTATCAGATTTGGGTTCAAGTTTGGTACCTTCCAAACGTTTAACATATGCCCAGCACCCCAAATCTTCAGGAAAGAGAAACCTGGTTTCCTTCCTGTCCATATCTCATATGAGTCTGTTCAACAGACTTCGACGGTACCTTATTCAAAATAAGTATAGCACTGTTTAATGCGTATCCCCAGAAGGATATTGGCAGCTCAGTGCGACTCATCATTGACCTCACCATGTCTAACAAGGTGCGTTTTCTTCTCCGTTCGGACACACCGTTTAATTGCGGTGTTCCAGGAGGAGTCCACTGTGATAGAATACCATATTCTTTCAAGTAATCTTGAAACTCAAACTTAAGTATTCGCCACCACGGTCTGAACTGTAATGTCTTAATACTCTTCCCTGTTTGTTTCTCCACTTCGTGTCGAAACTCTTTGAATTTCTCAAAAGTTTCCGACTTGTGTCTCATAAGATACACATAACCGTAACGAGATGCATCATCTGTGAAGGTTACGAAGTAGTGAAATCCACCTCTAGCCTGGCTAGACATGGCCCGCATACGTCAGTATGAACGAGAGCCAACAGTTCTGTGCACGTTCACCTTTACCGCTAAAAGGTGATTTAGGCATTTTGCCTAAAAGACAAGATTCGCAGACGTCATATGAATTGGGATCAAATTCGTCCAAGTACCCACTCTTCGAAAGTGTGGATATGCGAGTCTTGTTGATGTGTCCTAGACGACAATGCCACATATAAGCTTCATCTTTTAGATTACTCCTTTTGAGCCTTTTGTTTGTCATTTTAGGAGATTCATTTATATTCAAAATATAAAGACCGTTATTTGCAACAGCTGTGCAAATTTCTGCATCATTTTTATATAAATAACACCCAGTGTTTCTGAATACAAAAGTGTAACCCTGCTGGGTTAACAAGGATACAGATATAATATTCCTAGTTAAACTAGGTACAAAATAACAGTTCAAAAGTTTAAGTATATGCCCTGAGGGCAGTTCTAAAACAAAAGTCCCTAAGGCCAAAACAGCAACTGGTGTTCCGTTTCCGACCCGTAGATCCATCTCCCCTGACGCCAGCACCCTGCTATCATGCAGATCCTGCACATCAGTACAAATATGAGCACCACAACCAGAATCAAAAATCCAATTTTTAAAACTAGAAGTATTCATATTTATCTCAATAACAACATACCAGAGGCGATAGCCTTGCCAGCCTTGATATCCTCCCTCTGCACAATGCTCATTCGGCAGTCACGTTTCCAGTGACCCCTCTTGCCGCAGTTGAGGCAGATGTCGCGAGATTTGTCTTTTGGCTTCCTAGAAGCCACTGTCAACTTGCCTTTGCCCTTGTTCTTGAACTTCTTCTTCCTCGCACCTCCAATTGCCTTGGGCCCAGCCCTTGGCGCATGAGAGGTCGATGCAAAATGCGCCTCGCGCTTGCTCCCCTTTAGGAGTTCCCTTTCGGACTCCTTTAGCACGACAATACTCTCCAAGAGTGTCGTCAGTATCCATCAACTTATAGTTGATGATGATTTATTTCCAAGTATCGGGTAGCGATTGTAATATCATATCAATCGTCAGCTCTGCCTCCAAGACAATGCCCATCTTGGCTAACTCATCTAGTTAGCGATCATTTGAGTCCCGTGGACCTCAACTGATGCGCTGTCTGTCATCCGGGAGCGGAAGAGTTTCCTTACTAGCTCGTACCTCTCCATCCGCTTGTTGGTGCGGTGGAGATCACGCAATCTTGCCATCATGTTATAGGGATCCAAGTCCCTGTTCTGGCGTCTGAAATGCTGGGTCATTGCAGCTAGCATAACTGACTGAGCTTGGTCACAATCGTCACTATGAGTCTTCCATAACTCTAGCTCCAGTGGCTCAGTGGGTTTAGGCGGGAGAGGTCTCTGAATAGTATACAGTACCCTCTCAGCCCCAAGCACTATCTTGAGGTTCATTTCCCAGTCGGCAAAGTTTTGTCCCTTTGAAGACTTATCGCCCATGATTATGTCGCGGATATTACCTTTGCCAGTCATCTTGACAACTATAGTCCAACTATAAAGTCAACGATGTTATGGCCAAGTAAAAATAACAATATATTAGTCCAACTAATTTTTTAAAATATTAACGAAATAATTTTGAAAGACGTGTAAGGCTAAATATCTGAACGAAATTGCAAATTCAATAATAGCCTCCCACTATTTTCTTCAAGTTTCTAACCCTCTGTAGAGTGTTGGTTATTTCTAAGGTCCCAAGATCAAATCAAGACATGAAATAATGCATGAATACATCAACGAGGTAGCGGAATACTCACATTGATCGGTTATGTCGATTTGAAGACGAATCAAGGCCAAAAACGTACTGCCCTTCACGCCAAACTGCAACAGTCCACTGTCCTTGCAAAACAGAATTTCGGGTCTCACAACGAAGCTCCAAACTCTATCGGATGAGTCCCGTCTCATGGTCGAACCTCCCTACCACCTTCGCAAGACTTGTAAGTGTGCTAGCACTTGATTTCTCACCATGAGAAACCACTCTGGCTTCCCTTTGTTCACGCCATTTCTGGTTCCAAACCAGTGAAGATTTTCTTCATTTGGGCGTGAGAGAAGAGAGAAAATGAGAGAGAAGAAGTTTTTTGTTTTTTTTTAAAATGATTTACCAAAAATCAATTTATATTTATGCCATAATTTTTATTAAATTAATAATAAAATTATGACACAAAACATGCAATGGCTTAGAGTGTCAAACACTCAACTCCATGCAATGACATTGAGTGCAATGTACACAATCTACATGCAAAGCATTAGAATGACATGTGTCATGTGGGCCCCACACGTTTCAAATGAAAGTGGGCCCACGTGCCACTCTCACGCGTTCGGGTTCGATTTTTCCGAAATACCGTGCTTACGTCGCGACGTTAATTCAATCGAATTTAAATAAATAATTGCGCCTAGCGAAATTATTATTTACGTCGCTAACGAATTAATTCTAAATTAACTCGTTTGCCCGAATTAAAATCTAATTTTAATTCCGCGCGTCGAAATCTAATTTCATTTAATATATCGAATATATTAATTCATCGATTAATTCCAAATTAATCGTTCTCTCTCTATAGACGACATTTTATCCCGGATAAAATATCTCCGTTATAATCCTAGATTAATTTTCTCTCTCTTCTATATAATCCCAGATTAGCCAAAGTGCGAGTTGTGCGTCATCGGTGATTATCGGGAAGCGACCCATGAGATCCCCGGATAATCTGGCAGTAAATACGGTCGTCGGAGTATCCGATCACGTACGTACCAAGTACTACGTTCTACCGATTTACGAGACAAGGTCGACTCCTAGCAAAGCACCAAGTCTACTACCCATTCTCCGGACATATCCATTTAAGAATATTAAAGATCTGTATCAAGCGTAGTATACTAATGTATTGTGCGTATCGGCCCAGTATCGGATAATCACGTGCTAGGGCTGGGGCTGGATAAGTGTCTGCCCTGTCCGAAACACATATCGGATGTCTGGTAACTTGTCTCTATAATCGGATATTCATGACCTGGTCATAATATCACGATTGATGCGCATCACTTAAGAGCACTAATACCGTATCCTGCTGACATCATCTCCACTATGACTGGAGTGATACTTCCGTCTTGACATCACATCCAATACCACTACGATTCTCATATACCCCCGGCATTGGCGTACACCGAACCGGTTACAGTCCTAGACGACCTCAACTAAAGTATATCGATTGTCGTAAGCATTAGCGATGTAAGTCTCAGGTTAAGACTAAACACACCTACCTTGATTTCGGCCTCCCATAAGACACATATTCATAATACCAATGGGATTCCGAGGGGTCTATCCAGAGCGAAGCTGTTTCCCGTACCATCGTGAAACACGACCTCCTATCGCACTTGCATAAGTATCCACACTTATATATATGAGAACTATGCCGTTGTGCCCTCACAACGCACACAAGTGCAATACTAGCCTATTCCGCATTATCGATGTCCCAGTCTCGATAATACTACGGCTAGGGATATTTATGATTAATCCTTGTGGACTGATACTGTCTCATATCATCTCAATCCAAGAACTAATCATAGGGACCTCTCTTCATTTATATATCTATGGTGATCTAATCACAAATGATGAGAGTGCAATTTCCTTGTCACATAGTTAATTTGCTACAACACACAATGATCTGTGCAAATAGTGACGCTATGGGTCATTTTGTCCAACAATCTCCCACTTGGCACATAGCCAGTCACTCGAGTGTCTAACACCCGAACTATGTACAATTCGCTCAAATTGCTGAGGAAAGGTTTTCGTCAGCGGATTTGCTTAATTATCGTCTGACGCGATTTACACAGATCATCACATCGCCACGATGTATGATCCGAACGAATCAGATGATATAGAAGTATATATCTGGATCGTTGATGAGACCTTTAATTCTTTAGCTCTGTGCTGACGCCTAGCTCAGCTGCTAACAGAATCGTATCTAATCTAATTAGATTTATTATCGATCCAAATGGCTTCTATTGCTGCCTCAGCTGCAGCAATAATCCACATTTGTTGTTTATTCGGCAGCAGTTATCTTGCTCGGAATATTTCCAGCTCACTGTCCCGGTATTCAAACTTTATAGTACCGTAGTATTTAATCGTTTTGGAAACTTGCAGTAGTGATCCCAGTCACTTCAAGTTCTCCTTCTCCATAGTTTAAGACAACATCTTTAGTTCTCTAAGATACTAACAGATGTCCTTAAATTCAATCTAGTGACTATCACTTGGATTGACCTGATTGTGACTCCATATGCTCGAAGCGTATGAAGACACCAATACAAGTACATTTTAAATGTACAATTTCCCAGAGAGTGTTAACAACTCCAAATCTATCCCAGTAGATTTGTATTCCCTGAATAAAGGTTGTTACTCCCCAGAATTCTACGGAGAATTTCTATTGAAAGAATATCTATGAAAGCCAAGCTTTCAACCAATTGCTTTATGGTAATTTCACTGTCAGTGCGCTCTCCCACTAAACCCTCCTTATATACACAAGAATTATTTCGTTTTGAGTTAAATCATAAACCATTATGATTATTTCAAAACGTCAGTTCCAAGAACCTTATGCTTGCTTTGATCCAAACATGGATCGAATAACCCGCAAACCTTGTTTGTCGGTTTACAAAATCGTCAGGAGTTTGTAAACATCCTCCAAAAGGTTTCCTTTTCAGGAAAGCGATTTTGATTTGTAACTGACATATTTCATAAATGAAATATACAGTTATCAACAAGCATCTTCAAAATGGACTTACCATGGCAACAGGTAAAAGGTTTAACCGTTATTAACACAATGTTGATAACGATACCTTTCCGTCAAAAGCCTAGCTTTGAAAGTTGGTATGTTGTCATCCATGTATGTCTTCCTTGAAGACGTATAATGTACCATAGGCTCAACGCCTGTGGTACAACAACTAGTATCCATAATAGTCGTTATAACATGGAATCCATTTCGGACTCATGGCACTTTGCCATAACAGGGAGTCGATACCTCGTATCACTTCCTCATAACGTAGTCGGATGGTACACCTCCTCCATAAGATTGACATCTTAATGAGGTTAGATCAGAAACCCATACCCTAGGTTGTTTTCTGACTCTATCCGATCTACCCGATTTCTTGTGATTTGAAGATTAATGGTACAGATTCATCATAGATGAATTTTTTGTGTTCCATTAAGGACTTCGTGCTATGAATAGTATTACTCCGATTTTCATTGAGTATCACTATCCTCCCACTGACCACTGCATATCGTATTCCTCTCAGGAAAACCGCATGGTGAGCAACAATCACATTGTTCTCATGTGGGATTTATAAGTACTATACTTATGGTTTCCCTTAGGATAACCTATATTGGCACTAATCCAATTTGGGTTCTTAGTTTGGTATCATCCAAACTTTATGCCTGGCATAACCCAATTATCAGGAATGAGAAACCTCGTTTCTTTCCTGTTCATATCCTATATGATATCTGTCAAACATATTTATATGGAACCTTATTCTAAATAAGTTTTGCACTGTTATACATATCCTGTAGAAGGAAATAGTAGCTCAGAGCGACTCGTGATAAACCTTATCATGTCCAACAAAATTCGGTTTTAGTTCAGACACACCGTCTAACCGACGTGTCTCGGGAGGAGTCCTCACATGAAAGAACACCGTACTCTTTTCATTTATATATGAAACTTACTGCTTAAGTATTTTCCATTTCGGTCTTTACCGTGGCGGAATAACACTATAGCCATCTGTTTGTTTCTTCGTGTCGAAACTTCTCAAAGTTTCTGATCTGTGTTCTTCAAAAGAACACATAACCACAACGTGATGCTACATCCGTTAAGGTCACGAAATATTCATGTTAACATCTAGCCTAGCGAGATATGGGCCCACTTACTTCACCATGAATAGGGTAACAGATCGGTGGCTATTTTACTATTACCAAGTAAATAGTATTTTAGGTTTTTAACCTAATAAACTAGATTCGTAGACCTTATTTGAATATTCAAATCAGTCCTAGTACCCACTCTTCAAAAGTGTGGATATACGAGTCTCGTTTAATTGTGTCCCAGACAACAATGCCACAAATAAGTCTCTATTTGATCAAATCAATTTGAGCTGTTTATTTGTCATTTATATGTTTGAGATTTTATTTATATTCAAAATATAAATTATGTTAGTTACATCTAATGTATTTATCTCAGTATCATCTTTATATAATGAAACACTTTAGTGTTCTAGAATAAAGGTTTTTATCCGCATCGGATTAAACACTGATATAGAGATAATGTCTCTAGTCAAACTAGTTACATTATAACATTTCCTAATTTAAGTACACACCCCCCGAAGGGTAGTTCCTAAACTTAGGTATCTACGGTCGGAACAGCGACTTTCGTCCCGTTTCCAATTCGCAGAGAAATCTCGGCTTGAAGCCAGTATCCAGCCCACAGCGGATTCTGAACGTCAATTCATATATGTATTATGTACCACACTAAGTATTTAAAATCCAATTTTAATACTAGTAGTAAACATAACTTTGACAAATATTTTTAAAGTTAGAGCCTCTCCCTATCTTTAATTTCCTTCGTGTCTTCCATATCCAAATGGTAGTCACTTTGGGATATGTCAATTACCTTTTCAATATTTCACAAACCTTTGGCCAAGCCTTGGGTTTTAGAATATCGAAATGATGTGCACCTTGTGCTACATGCCAATTGCAAACTTTGACTTTTCTCTTCTTCTTACTAGAATGGTCAATTATTGCAATTTTAATACTTTAAATCTAAAGATAGATTTATTGTAAGTATATTAATTAAGCACTAAAGTCATCATCACATAAATCTTCCAAAGATTTTATGCTCTACTATTTGCTTAATTATGGGCTTAGTCATAATAAGTTATTTATATCAAATAAATTAACCTATTATTTATTCCCAATATGAAAATTAAATTTAAAAAGTAAAGCATTTAATCCAATGATTATATATTTTAAATATTCAACTTTTCAATTCTTTCTTGATTTCAATAGTCCAACTATTTAATCAATTTAATAAGGTACTATTTATTATAATGATTACAATAATCCAATTATTTAATCACTATAATTTTTAATATTGATTACTATAATCTAATTATAAAATCAACTATCATTTTAATTTAATTATATTGATTACTATATCCAATTATAAAATCAACTACATTTGAATGAGTTTGTATATAGTCCAACTATATATATATTTAAAACAACATAAATATTAGTCCAACTAATACTTTTGATTAATATGACGAGTAAAATATAGATGAGAGCGCGTTTAGCGAGTATTCGAACGAATGTTGCAAATTCAATACTTGCCTCCCACTATTTTTCGTCGAGCCTCTAACCCTCTGTCGAGTACTCGGGAACCGTGTTTCCTAGTGGGCTAGGATCCCGTTAAATATCACACAATCTTGACTTTGGCCAACAAATTGTATGATAATTAACTAGGTAGATCTCTAAGATCAATTGGATCTACTCCAACTCCTAGATCCAGTAGGTGGACATCCAAGTCCCTAAACATATATCTTATATATGCCTATATATCCAATATATACCCTAACCTTTTCCTCTGAATCAACTAGGCCTTGGCTTTGGCACACAACAAACCTAGTGATCCCAGTCAAGCGCGACCCATTGACATGGAAGCTTCGTAATCAATGTCAATGGACAAGAAGTGGTCTTGACTTTGGCAAACAAACCACAACTTGGACACGACACCGATATGGAACAAAGCCTCGTGATTAAAACACATCTTCGAAGGAAAAGGGCTTGACTTTGGCCAACAACCCCTGCCAATCTCGATCTTGAGTAAGAATCACTCAATGGAAGGAAAAAAACGCTTGATATTTAACGAGGGTTTTTCGCGTGCAAATTGGCTACCAATTTAATTATCTTTGTTAAGGTCCTCATCATCATACACCCTTAACATGCATTCTAAATACATAATAAAGCGAGTATGAAAATAAATAATAATGATATGCGGATGGATACTTAACACATTGATCCTAGATCAAATCTCTCCCTTTCTCACTCAAGCTAGCACTAGTATTACTTCTACCCGTTACAATACACTTCTAAAGAAACCTCATATACATAGAGGGGAATAGGTGAGAAAGAATACAAAGAGAATAAGGTGATAAGGCTGGACACGCAGGTCCAATTTAATAAATCGAATTTATACAACAATTTCTAAAATTGCCCACCCGACTAATATCCATCCGATATACATTATTCATTCAACACAACCACGTATTCACACACATAAGCATGCTATCAATAGATCTAATCAAATTAATTAATCTGATAATTAAGTGATCATCCAATGTTCAAACAACGATTTGATTTTGTTCGAGTCAAACTCGTTTTTGCGAATAAGTACTTAAGTACGAATTCATGAATTAAATTAAACTACATCATTAAATCTAATTTAACATGTATTTAATACTAATTCATTATTCAATTCCAAATTAAATATTACACTTTTATTCAATAAACCTTTTCGATTTAAATTCCAAATTTAATCGTAACGCGTCTCAAAGACCGATTAACGTCCAACGTCAATTCAATTAAAGTCCAATGGGCTTTTGATTGATTTCTTAAGGCGTGGACTTTTGGTCAACATCGGGTCAAACCGATAACCAAAGTCCAATCCGGGATTTACCCCATAAGCCCATAAATCAATCTTGGCCCATTAGGCCCAATTGAACTTTAAAGGTTCATTAAGTCGCATTTGGGCTTTATGGTCAAGGTTTTGGGCCCAATTGGATCCAATCCATTTGGCCTAAACCAAACTTGATAAAATCAAGCCCAATAGGCCCAAATACAACATTTAAATCCAATTTCCAAAATTAGGCCAAATAATTAAATTCAAAAATCCAATTTTCACAATTTAATTACCAAAAGTGCATTATATGATTAATCAACTAAATCAACATTTCAAAACACTAAATTAGTCCAATTAATCATACTTACTAATTCATTATTACATGTCAACACACATAATGAAAAATCAAACCCATTTACATGCTTTCATGCTCTCGGCCAAGGAGGGATTTCATGTCCAATTCGGTTTCAATCCAATTAATCCGCAATCGACATTAAAACTATCCCGAATGATTTCCAATACATCCAATTATCAAAATCAAAATTTACCAGACATTAGGGCATTAGTCACATTCGGCCAACTCAAAGATTTTGGGGTTTTTTGTCCAATTCGAAATCCAATCCAATTCGATTCAAATAATGTCAACCTAATCGATTCTAACTCATCAAAAATGAATTAAAAAATCAAAAAATCCAAGATCCCAAAAAATGCATATACATTCGGCCAAGGTGAATAAATTGGGGAAAATTTTCCAAATCAATTTTCGTCAAATTAGTCCAAACCAATATGAATTTAAACATGTTATAACATACTCAAACAAGCAATTTATTCAAATCAGCTCAACAAACATTTACCCAAATTTTAAGCCCTACAATTTCATGCTTGCAACATTAGCTCATGATGCCATTTGTTGGTTATTTCTAAGGTCCCAAGATCAAATCAAGACATGAAATAATGCATGAATACATCAACGGAGGTAGCGGAATACTCACATTGATCGGTTATGTCGATTTGAAGACGAATCAAGCCAAAAACGTACTGCCCTTCACGCCAAACTGCAACAGTCCACTGTCCTTGCAAAACAGAATTTCGGGTCTCAAAACGAAGCTCCAAACTCCATCGGATGAGTGACCCGCCTCATGGTCGAACCTCCCTACCACCTTCGCAAGACTTGTAAGTGTGCTAGCACTTGATTTCTCACCATGAGAAACCACTCTTGGCTTCCCTTTGTTCACGCCATTTCTGGTTCCAAACCAGTGAAGATTTTCTTCATTTGGGCGTGAGAGAAGAGAGAAAATGAGAGAGAAGAAAGTTTTGTGTTTTTTTTAAAATGATTTACCAAAAATCAATTTATATTTATGCCATAATTTTTATTAAATTAATATAAAAATTATGACACAAAACATGCAATGGCTTAGAGTGTCAAACACTCAAACTCCATGCAATGACATTGAGTGCAATGTACACAATCTACATGCAAAGCATTAGAAGAACATTGTCCTGTGGCCCCACACGTTTCCAAATGAAAGTGGGCCCACGTGCACCTCACGCGTCGGGTTCGATATTTCCGAAATACCGTGCTTACGTCGCGACGTTAATTCAATCGAATTTAAATAAATAATTGCGCCTAGCGAATTATTATTTACGTCGCTAACGAATTAAATTCTAAATTAACTCGTTTGCCCGAATTAAAAACTAATTTTAATTCCGCGTCGAAATCTAATTTCATTTAATATATCGAATATATTAATTCATCGATTAATTCCAAATTAATCGTTCTCTGTCTATAGACGACATTTTATCCCGGATAAAATATCTCCGTTATTAATCCTAGATTATTTTCTCTCTCTTCTTATAATCCCAGATTATTCAAGAGTGCGAGTTGTGCGTCATCGGTGGATTATCGGGAAGCGACCCTGAGATCCCCGGATAATCTGGCAGTAATACGGTCGTCGGAGTATCCGAATCACGTACGTACCAAGTACTACGTTCTACCGATTTACGAGACAAGGTCGACTCCTAGCAAAGCACCAAGTCTACCCAATTCTCCGGACATATCCATTTAAGAATATTAAGATCTGTATCAAGCGTAGTATACTAATGTATTGTACGTATCGGCCCAGTATCGGATATAATCACGTGCTAGGGCTGGGGCTGGATAAGTTCTGCCCCGTCCGAAACACATATCGGATGTCTGGTAACTTGTCTCTATAATCGGATATTCATGACCTGGTCATATATCACGATTGGATGCGCATCACTTAAGAGCACTAATACCGTATCCTGCGTGACATCATCTCCACTATGACTGGAGTGATACTTTCCGTCTTGACATCACATCCAATACACTACGATTCTCAATAACCCCCGCATTGGCGTACACAGAACCGGTTACAGTCCTAGACGACCTCAACTAAAGTATATCGATTGTCGTAAGCATTAGCGATGTAAGTCTCAGGTTAAGACTATACACACCTACCTGATTTCGGCCTCCCATAGACACATATTCATAATACCAATGGGATTCCGAGGGGTCTATCCAGAGCGAAGCTGTTTCCCCGTACCATCGGTGAAACACGACCTCCTATCGCACTTGCATAAGTATCCAACACTTATATATATGAGAACTATGCCGTTGTGCCCTCACAACGCACACAAGTGCAATACTAGCCTATTCCGCATTATCGATGTCCAGTCTCGATAATACTACGACTAGATATTTATGATTAATCCTTTGTGGACTGATACTGTCTCATATCATCTCAATCCAGGAACTAATCATAGGGACCTCTCTTCATTTATAATCTATGGTGATCTAATCACAAATGATGAGAGTGCAATTTCCTTGTCACATAGTTAATTTGCTACAACAACACAATGATCTGTGCAAATAGTGGACGCTATGGGTCATTTGTCCAACATAGAGAACTCGGGAAACGAATTTCCTAGTGGGCTAGGATCCCGTTAAATAACACACAACCTTGACTTTGGCCAATAAAATTGTATGCTATTTAACTTAGGTAGATCTCCATGATCATTTGGATCTCATTCAATTCCTAGATCCGGTTAGGTGGACATCCAAGTCCGAAACATATGTATAATGTCAATGTATCCATTACATTTTCCTAACCCTATCCTCCGAATCATCTAGGCCTTGGCTTTGGCCAAAAACAAACCTAATGATTCCAGTTAAGCGGGACCCATTGACGAGGAAAGTTTCGTATTCAATGTCATTGGACAAAAAGTGATCTTGACTTTGGCCAATAAAAATCACGATTTGGACAAGACACTGATATGCAACCAAACTCTCATGATTCAAGTACATCCTTGATGACAAAGGTCTTGACTTTGGTCAAAAACAAACCAATGCCAACTTCGGATCTTGACAAGAACCATTCAATGGAAGGATATTTGCTTAATATAAATTGAGGGATTTTCGCGTAATTGGCAACCAATTTATTTATCTTTGTTAGGTCTCATCATCATACACCCTTAGCATGCTTCTAAAACATCATAAAGCGCGTAAAGTAAATTAATAGTGATATGCGGATGGATATATAAACAACTTGTTCCTAGAACAAATCACTCCATATCCTCTCCCCGCTAGCACTATTCTACTTCTACCCAATTACATAATACAATAGAGAAACCTCATTTACATTGAGGGGAATTAGGTGAGAAGAGAATACAAAGAGATAAAGAGATAAGGCTGGACACGCAGGTCCAATTTATAAATTCCAAATTTACAATAATTTCTAAATTTACCCTTTCCCTTCTAATATCCATCCGATATACACTATTCATTCATCACATACATATATATTCAAACAAGACATGCTTCTACAACCAATCTAATCCAATTAATTAGTCTTTGTTTAAGTGATCATCCAATGTTCAAACAACGGTTTAATTTGCGCGAGTCCAACTCGATTGAGAATGAGTACATAAGGTACGAATTCCGCGATTATATCGAACTACTTATTAAATCTAATTTAAATTCGTATTCAATAATAATTCAATTATTTAATTCCAAATTAAATGTTTACACTTTTAATGTGCTTTTAAAGACTTAGATTCTAAATCTAATTCTATTGGGTCTCAAAGCCCAACTAACCATCCAATGTTTAATTTAATTCAAGTCAAATGGGCTTTCAATTGATTTATTAAGGCTTGGGCTTTGGTCAATGTGGGTCAAACCCAATTACCAAGCCCAAATAAGGAATCACCCTTAAATGCCATAAAACCAATTTTAAGCCCATAAGGCCCAATTAAATTATTAAAGCCCATTATTATTTAGTGGACTTAATGGAGTGATTTGGGCCCAATTGGATCCAATCCATTTGGCCCAAATCTACTCCCTGGTCCCTCCCACCAAGCCCATATGCCCAAATACAATATTAAAAGACCCAATTCACCATTAAGCCCATTAATTAAATTTTAATATTCCAAACATTAAAGTCCAATTAATTAAGTGTAATACCAAGATTAATATATTAAACCAAATATTTCAAAAATACCCATTTATTTATTAATCATGTATTGTTCAAAATAAATGTCCAACATTAATTTTAACAAAAAAAATCAACTCCTTTTCATGTCCTTGTACATTCGGCCAAGGTGAGTTTTTTGTGTCGATTTGTTTTCAATCCGATTGAATTACTAATCTACGTCCCTATACGTTCTAAGTCATCCAATGATCTTAAACACAAAAATCCAATACATCCAATGTTCATACCCATTCGGCCAAGGTTAAATTTTTGGGGAAAAATCATCCAATGCATTTTTCATAAAAATTGATTCCATATTATGTCATATTACATAAATATAAGCATACTCATTCATCAATTTCACAAGAACATGCTTCAATCAATATTACCCAAATTTTAACCTAATATATTTCATGCTTAAACCTAGCTCAATGATACCATTGTTAGTTTATATAATATGTCCCAAACAAAGATTAAGCATATGAAATATAATAAATGAATATATATTAAACTTGAAGCATGGCGGAATCATACTTACAAAGTCTTGTGATGAAGATGATGAACAAATGGTGGAAGCTCCAAGTGTGGTGATTTTCGGCCAAAGAAGACAAGAGGTGGAAAGCTCCAAGCTTTGTGTATTCCAAGCTCTTTGATGGTTTCCCTATCACCTCTTTTGATCCCTTGTAAGGTGCTAGCCTTGCATGTGAGTAGATGTTCCAAACAACCACAATATCTTCAACTTTTCAACCAACCAAAATGAAGAAAATGGAGACCCCAAAACTGTTTCAGGTTTCGGCATTAGAGAGAGAGAATAGAGTTTTTGTTTAAATTAATTTTTGTTACCAAAAATCAATTTATATTTATGCCATAATGTTTATTAAATTAATAATAAAATTATGACACCAACCATGCAATGGCTTAGAGTGTCAAACACTCAAACTCCATGCAAAACAATGAGTGTAAGGTACACTATCACCATGCAATGCATTATCAATAAAAATAATACATATAATGACATGTGTCATGTGGGCCCCACACGTTTCCAAATGAAAGTGGCCCACGTGCACTCATGCGTTCGGGTTCGATATTTCCGAAATACCGAACTTACGTCGCGACGTTAATTAAATCGAATTTAAATAAATAATTGCGCCTGGCGTAATTATTATTTACGTCGCTAACGAACTAATTCTAAATTAACTCGTATGCCCGAATTAAAATCTAATTTAATTTCGCGTCGAAATCGAATTTCGATTATATATCGAATATATAATTTTATTTATCGATTAATTCCAAATTAATCGTTCTCTCTCTCTAACAAGGCACTTTATCCAAGATAAAGTTTCTCTCCGCAATTAATCCAAGATTACTAAGTCCGAATCAAATATCATAGGTGAATCTTCAGGAAGCGACCCAAGAGATCTCCGGATATGTTGGCAGTAAATACGGTCGTCGGATAATCCGAACACGTACGTACCTCGTACTACGTCTTACCGATTCACAAGACAAGGTTGGCTTCTAGCAAAGCGCCATGCCTACCCAATTCTCCAGAAATATTCTTATAGGAATATAAGATCTATATCAAGCGTAGTATACCGTAGTATTGCGTACATATCGATCCAGTATCGGACGATCACATGTTAGGCCTGGGGCTGGAGATGTGTCTGCCCCGTACGAAACATATATCGGACATCAAGCAACCAGTCTCTTTAAATCGGACAATCCTGACCTGGTCATATTGTCCCGACGGTTGCAACCTTTTATAGAGTACTAGTTCTGTGTCCTGCGTGATCATCACCTCCATATGTCTGAAGTGATACTTCCATCTCGACATCACATCCGTACACTACGATTCTCGATAAACCCAGAAGAGGTGTACACAGAACCGGTTAGGTCCCAACCACCAAAACCAAAGTTTACCGATTGTCGCAAATACTAGCGATGTAAGTCTCAGGTTAAGACCATATACACCTACCCTGATGCGGCCTCCCATAGCCACGCAGACATACTACCAAGGGGATTCCGCGGGGTCTATCCAGAGCGAAGCTGTTTTCCGTACCATCGGTAAAACACAACCTCCTATCGCACTTGCATAAGTATCCAATACTTAAATATATGAGAACTATGCCGTTGTGCCCTCACAACGCGCACAAGCGCAATACTAGTCTATTCCGCATTATCGATGTCCGATCTCGATAATCTCCGACTAGGGATTTAATGATTAAACCTTTAATGGATTGATACTGTATCATATCACATCTCAATCCGTATTAATCATATGGACTTTCGCCATTTATATATCAAAGTAAATAATATTACAAAACGGCAAAAGGCAATTTCATTATCACATAGTTAATTTTGTACAATAATACAATATCATTTACAAACAGTGACGCTATGGGACATAATGTCTAACACTCTCTCTCCATGCTCTTCATCTTTCTCACGCCCAAAGGGCTGCACATTTTCTGTTTATGGTTCACCAAAAACCGTGAATGGGGAAGAAAGTGTGATGAGATTTGTGGAAAATTCTAGAGGCTAGCACTCCGAGAGACATGCGAGGTGATAGGGAAGTCCACGCATGAGCCGGGAACCATTTGACGAGAAGCTTGGAGCTTGACGAAGGAGCTCAAAAGGCCACAACACAGTGCACTGTCACAGCAGCTCACTGCCGAAGAACAGAGGGCATAATTTCATTTTTGTTGCCTTCGCGTCGCTCAACCGATCGATGTAAGTATTCTTTGACTTCCTCCTCGAATGTATTCACATATGTTCATGCTTGTTTGTTGATCATTGGGACCCTTAGAATCTCCAACAATGGTATCAGAGCATGGTTAAAAGCATGAAAATATTTAGGTTTAAAATTTGGGTAAATTGATTTTGAGCATGAATTAATTAAATTGTTTGATTGAATATGCTTAATTGATGTTGAATTTAAGTTTGATTGGATCAATTTCAAGAAATTTGGTTTGGAATAATTTTTGCCCAAATGTTGTGTTGGTCGAATAAGTTGAGCCCTAAATGTCTTGGGATTTTTGATTTTTGATCATTGGATGTGTTGGAAATCATTCGGGAATATGATTTAATGTCGATTGTGGAATTAATTGGATTGAATTCGAATCGGACGTTTAAATCCCAAATTGCCGAGAGCATAAGAGCAGTAATTGGGTTTGATTTTTGTTAAAATGTGTTGGACATGTTTTAATATTGATGGCATGATTAATTAGTACTAATTTGGTGTTTTGGAAATATTGATTTGGGTGATTAATTATGTTAATACACTTTAGTTTAATTAAACATTAAATTTGGAATTTTTGTGTTTGATTAAAGGGGCTTAAAATAGGATTTGGGCCTTTAATGTTGTAAATGGGCTTATTGGGCTTGGTTGTACCAAGTTGGGTTAAGGAAAATTGGATTGGATCCAATTGGGCCCAAAACCGCATCCATAAAGCCCAAATGCGACTTAATAGACCTTTAAAGTTTAATTGGGCCTAATGGCCTAAATTGATTTCTAGGCTTATGGGGTAATTCCCGGATTGGATTTTGGTTATTCGGTTTGACCCGAGTTGACCAAAAGTCCACGCCTTGAGAAATTAATTAAAAGCCCATTGGACTTTAATTAAATTGACGTTGGACGTTAATCGGGCTTTGAGACCCGTTGCGATTAAATTTGGAATTTAAGTCGAAAAGGTTCGTTAATAAAGTGTAGTATTTAATTTGGAATTAAATAGCGAATTAGAATTAAATACAAATTGAATTGGATTTAATTGTGTTGTTTAATTTAATTCGAGAATTCGTACTTTGAGTACTTATTTGCAAAACGAGTTTGACTCGAGCAAAATCAAATCGTTGTTTGAACATTGGATGATCACTAATTATCATATTAATTAATTTGATTAGATTGATTGATAACATGCTTGTGTGAATACATGGTTGCGATGCATGAATAATGTATATCGAATGGATATTAGATGGGTGGGATAATTTTAAAAATTGTTGTAATAAATTTGATTTATTAAATTGGACCTGCGTGTCCAGCCTTGTTACCTCCTTATTCTTTGTATTCTCTTCTCACCTATTCCCCTCAATGTAAATGAGGTTTCTTTAGAAGTGTATGTAACGGGAAGAAGAAATATTTGTGCTAGCGGGAGAGGGAAAGGGAGAGATTTGATCTAGGATCAATGTGTAAGGTATCCATCCGTATATCATTATTATTTTATTCATATGCGCTTTATTATGTGTTTAGAATGCATGTTTAAGGGTGTATGATGATGAGACCTTAACAAAAAAAATAATAAATTGGTTGCCAATTTGCACTCGAAAAACCCTCGCAAAATATTAAGAGTCTTTCCTTCCATTGAGTGATTCCCATTCAAGATCCGAGACTCGCATTGGCTTGTTGGACAAAGTCAAGGCCTTTTTCCGTCGAGGATGTGTTTGAATCACGAAGGCTTTGTTACATATTGGTGTCTTGTCCAAGTTGTGGTCTGTTGGCCAAAGTCAAGACCACTTCTTGTCCATCGACATTGATTACGAAGCTTTCCATGGTCAATGGGTCGCGCTTAACTGGGATCACTAAGTTTGTTGTGCCAAAGCCAAAGCTTAATTGATTTAGAGGAAAAGGTTAGGTAATACATTGGATGTATTGGCATATATAAGTATATGTTTCGGACTTGGATGTCCCCCTACCGGATCTAGGAATTGGATTGGATCCAATTGATCTTAGAGATCTACCTAGTTAATTATCATACAATTTGTTGGCCAAAGTCAAGATTGTGTGATATTTAACGGGATCCTGGCCCACTAGGAAACAAGGTTTCCCGAGTACTCGACAGAGGGTTAGAGGCTCGCCGAAAAATAGTGAGAGGCAAGAATTGAATTTGCAATATTCGTTTAATTACTTGCCATACGCGCTCATTCAAATATCATTCGTCAAATAAATTAAATGTTAGTTGGACTAATATTTAAATGTTGTTTTAATAAATAGTTGGACTATATTCAAACTATTCATTTATAGTTGATTTTATAATTGGATTATAATAATCAATATAATTGATTTTAATCTATTAAATTATAGTTGATTAAATAGTTGGACTATTGTAATCATTATAATAAATAGTACCTCAATCGTTGATTAAATAGTTGGACTATTAGAATCAAGATATAAATTGAAAGATTGACGTTTAATACATAATCCTAGGGAAAATGTATTTAAATGTTTTAATTTTCAAATTGGGAATAATTTCAGGATGGTCCTGTAAACTAATAAGTTATTTTATTTGATAAAATAACATATTAAGCCTAAGCCCGGAGTTAAGCAAACAGTCGAGCATAATCTTTGGAAGATTTATGTAATGATAACTTAAGTGCTTAATCCATTAAGCTTGTCGCAGTAGACTCATTAATTTCTGAATCAGAACTAAGGATTAGATCCTTAAAGTATGATAAAGAAATTGAAGGATCTTCATAAATCTATCTTTAGATTTTAGAAGTACTAAAATTGCAATAGTAAACTCTTGGAGAGTTAATGACTATTCTCAAGGAGATAAAGTCAAAGTTTGCAATTAGGCAAGTAGCGCAAGGCGCACCTTACTTCGATATTCCAGAAACCCGAGGCTTGGCCAAAGGCTACTGGAATGTGAAAAAAAGGGCAAAGGCAATATCATTATAATCTTCTGGGAAGATAAAGGACATATCCCAAAATGTCTGCTTAATTGTGGCAAATGGGATCGCGGAAGCGTGACTGTCGTTTGGACAAAGCAGACATGAAGGAATTGAAGACGAGCAAGGCTCTGACTTCAAATATGTTTGTCAACATTATGTTCACTACTAGTATTAAAATTGGATTTTAGATACTTAGTGTGGTACATAAATATATATTGATATTCAGAATCTATTTTGAACAGGATACTGACTTCAATGGAGATTAATCTGCGAATTGGTAACGGGACGAAAGTCGTTGTTTTAATCTTAGATACATAAATTTAGGAACTACCCTCGGGTGTGTACCTAAATTTGGAAACTGTTATAATGTAACTAGTTTGACTAGATACATTATCTTTATATCAGTGTTTAACCCGCTACTGGTGAACCTTTATATTCTAGAACACTAAAGTGTTTTATTATATAAATATGATATTAAGATAAACGCATTAAATGTGAATAACAGAATTTATATTTTGAATATAAATAAAATCTCAAATATATAACATGACAAACAAATAGCTCAAACTGATTTGATCAGATGAAACTTTATTGTGGCATTGTTATCTGGGACACAATAAAACAAGAATCGTATATCCACACTTTTGAAGAGTGGGTACTATGACTAATTTGATTCTAATCAAATAAAGTCTACGAATCTAGTTTATTGGGCAATGTGCCTATAACACTATTTACTTGGTAAAAGTGTAAATGCCACCAATCTGTTAGCCCTAGTGTATAGTGAATCAAGTGGGCCCATGTCTAGCTAGGCTAGAGGTGGATATGAATATTTCGTGAGCATCGCGTTATGGTTATGTGTTTCTTTTGAAACACAAATCAGAAACTTTTACAGTTTCGACACGAAATAGACGAATAGATCGGTTATAGTATTATACAGTCACGGTAAGATCGTAATGGAAAATACTTAAGCAATAGGTTTCTAACATACTTGAAAGAGTATAGTATTCTTCTCTCTCTCCATGCTCTTCATCTTTCTCACGCCCAAATGGCTGCACATTTTCTGGTTTCTGGTTCACCAAAAACCGTGAATAGGGAAGAAAGTGTGATGAGATTTGTGGCAAATTTCTAGAGAGCTAGCACTCCGAGAGACATGCGAAGGTGATAGGGAAGTCCACCCATGAGCCGGGAGCCATTTGACGAAGCTTGGAGCTTGACGAAGGAGCTCAAAAGGCCGCAACACAGTGGACTATCACAGCAGCTCACTGCCGAAGAACAGAGGGCAGAATTTCGTTTTTGTTCCCTCCTCGTCGCTCAACCGATCAATGTAAGTATTCCGCGACTTCCTCGAATGTATTCACACATGTTCATGCTTGTTTGTTGATCCTTGGGACCCTTAGAATCTCCAACAATGTTTAAGTACAATACTTATAGTATCCCTATGATAACCTACAATTGGCACTTATCCAATTTGGGTTCTTGTTTGGTATCATCCAAATGTATGCCTAGCATACCCAAATTATCAGGAATGAGAAACTCAATTTCGTTCCTGTTCATATCTAATATGAAGTTTGTCAAACAGATTATTATGGAACCTTATTCAAAATAAGTTCTTGCACTGTTTAAGCTTTCCGTTGAAGGAAATGATAGCTCAGAGCGACTCATGATTAACCTTGTCATGTCCAACAAGATTCGGTTACTTAGTTCGGACACACCGTCAAACTGACGTTTTCTGGGAGGAGTCCTCATTTGAAAGAATACTATACTCTTTCAAGTATACGAGAAACTTATTGCTTAAGTATTTTCATCATGGTCTAACCGTGATTATTTTATATTTTAGCCGATCTGTTTGTCCATTTCGTGTCGAAACTTAAAAAGTTTCTGATTTGTGTTTCAAAAGAAACACATAACCATAACGTGATGCCACATCCGTAAGGTCACGAAATATTCATATCCACATCTAGCCTAGCTAGACATGGGCCCATTTGCTTCACTATGAAGTAGGGCTAACAGATAGGTGGCATTTACACTTTTACCAAGTAAATAGTGTTTTAGGCGCTTTGCCTAATAAACTAGATTCGTAGACTTTATTTGATTGGAATCAAATTAGTCATAGTACCCACTCTTCGAAAGTATGGATATACGATTCTTGTTTAATTGTGTCCCAGACAACAATGCCACAATATGTTTCTTCTGATCAAATCAGTTGAGCTATTTATTTGTCATATTATATATTCGAGATTTATTTATATTCAAAATATAAATTCTGTTACTCACATCTAATGTGTTTATCTCAATATCATCTTTATATAATGAAACACTTTAGTGTTCTAAAATATAAAGGTTCACCCGCAGCGGGTTAAACATTGATATAAAGATAATGTATCTAGTCAAACTAGTTACATTATAACAGTTTCATAATTTAAGTACACACCCGAAGGTAGTTCCTAAATTAGGAATCTACGGTTGAAACAGAGACTTTCGTCCCGTTTTCAATTCGCAGATTAAATCTCAATTGAAGTCAGTATCCTTTTCAAAACAGATTCTGAACATCAATATATATTTTTATGTCACACTAAGTATCTAAAATCCAATTTTAATACTAGTAGTGAATATAATGTTGACAAACATATTTGAAGTCAGAGCCTTGCTCGTTCTTCAATTCCTTCATGTCTGCTTTGTTCAAACGGCAGTCACGCTTCCGCGATCCCGTTTGCCACAATTTATGCAGACATTTTGGGATATGTCTTTATCTTCCCAGAAGATTATAATGATTTTGCCTTTGCCCTTTCACACAGAGCCTTTGGCCAAGCCTCGGGTTTCTAGAATATCGAAGTAAGGTGCGCCTTGCGCTACTTGCCTTATTGCAAACTTTGACTTTATCTCCTTGAGGATAGTCATTAACTCTCCAAGAGTTATTATTGCAATATTAGTACTTCTAAAATCTAAGGATAGATTTATGAAGATCCTTCAATTTCTTTATCATACTTTAAGGATCTAATCCTTAGTTATGATTCAGAAATTAAGGAGTCTACTGCGACAAGCTTAATGAATTAAGCACTAAACTTATCATCACATAATCTTCCAAAGATTATGTTCTACTGTTTGCTTAACTCCGGGCTTAGGCATAATATGTTATTTTATCAAATAAAGTAACTTATTATTTCCAGGACCATCCTGAAATTTATTCCCAATTTGAAAATAAACCATTTAAATACATTTTCCTTGGATTATGTTATTAAACGTCAATCTTTCAATTTTATCTTGATTCTAATAGTCCAACTATTTAATCAACGATTTCGGTACTATTTATTATAATGATTACAATAGTCCAACTATTTAATCAACTATAATTTAATAGATTAAAATCAATTATATTGATACTATAATCCAATTATAAAATCAACTATAAATGAATTGTTGAATATAGTCCAACTATTTATTAAAACAACAATTTAAATATTAGTCCAACTAACATTTAATTTTTGACGAATTGATATTTCTTTGAGCGCGTATGGCGAGAGTAATTGAACGAGTATTGCAAATTCAATTCTTGCCTCCTACTATTTTTCGGCGAGCCTCTAACCCTCTGTCGAGTACTCGGGAAACCGTGTTTCCTAGTGGGCTAGGATCCCGTTAAATATCACATAATCTTGACTTTGGCCAACAAATTGTATGATAATTAACTAGGTAGATCTCTAAGATCGATTGGATCCAATCCAATTCCTAGATCCGGTAGGGGGACATCCAAGTCCGAAACATATATCTTATATATGCCAATACATCCAATGTATTACCTAACCTTTTTCCTCTGAATCAACTAAGCCTTGGCTTTGGCAAACAAAAACTTAGTGATCCCAGTTAAGCGCGACCCATTGACCATGGAAAACTTCGTAATCAATGTCAATGGACAAGAATTGGTCTTGACTTGGCCAACAAACCACAACTGGACAAGACACCAATATGTAACAAAGCCTTCGTGATTCAAACACATCCTCGACGGACAAAGGCGTTGACTTTGGCCAACAGCCAATGCAAGTCTTGGATCTTGAGTGAGAATCACTCAATGAAAGGAAAACGCTTAATATTGTTTGAGGGTTTTTCACGTGCAAATTGGCAACCAATTATTATCTTTGTTAAACATGCATTCTAAAACACATAATAAAGAATAGTATAATAAAATAATAATGATATGCGGATGAATACTTTACATATTGATCCTAGATCAAATCTCTCTTTTTTCTCTCTCCGCTAGCACATGTATTTACTTCTACCCGTTACACTACCCTTCTAAAGAAACCTCATTTACATTGAAGGGAATAGGTGAGAAGAGAATACAAAGAATGAGAGGTAATAAGGCTGGACACACAGGTCCAATTTAATAAATCAAATTTATTACAATAATTTCTAAAATTGTCCCACCCATCTAATATCTATCCGATATAAATTATTCATGCATCGCAACCATGTATTCACACAAGCATGTTATCAATCAATCTAATCAAATTAATTAATCTGATAATTAGTGATCATCCAATGTTCAAAAACGATTTGATTTTGCTCGAGTCAAATCGTTTTGCGAATAAGTACTCAAAGTACGAATTCTCGAATTAAATTAAACTACATAATTAAATCCAATTTAATATGTATTTAATATTAACTCATTATTTAATTCTAAATTAACATCACACTTTAATAATGAAATTTTACGACTTAAATTCCAAATTTAATCGCAACGGGTCTCAAAGCCCGATTAACGTCCAACGTTAATTTAATTAAAGTCCAATGGGCTTTTAATTAATTTCTTAAGGCATGGACTTTTGGTCAACTCGGGTCAAACCGAATAACCAAAATCCAATCCGGGAATTACCCCATAAGCCTAGAAATCAATCTTGGCCCATTAGGCCCAATTAAACTTTAAAGGTCCATTTAGGTCGCATTTGGGCTTTATGGATGCGGTTTTGGGCCTAATTGGATCCAACCAATTTTGCCTAAACCCAACTTTGTACAACAAAGTCCAACAAGCCCAATTACAACACTTAAGCCCAATTTCACAAAAGGCCCAAATAATTAAATTCCAAAAATCCAATTTTCCCAATTTAATTACCAAAGTGTATAACATGATTAATTACACCAATTAACATTTCTAAAACATCAATTACACAATTAATCATGCTCATTTTCATCATCACATGTCCAACACATTTGATTAAAATCAAACCTAATACATGCTTCCAAAGTTCGGCCAAGGAGGGGATTTTATATCCGATTTGGTTTCAATCCAATTAATCCCACAATCGACATTAAATCAACATCCTAATTGATTCTAACTCATCCAATGAATTAAAAAATCAAAATCACCAAGAACAAATTAGGGCACTACATTCGGCCAAGCCCAAATATTTGGGGAAAAATGTTCCAAATATTATTTCAATAAATTGATCCAATCAATCATCAATAAAACACATTCAAGCACTTTAATCATCCAATTCATAATTTATGCTCAAAAATAATTTTACCCAAATTTTAAGCCCTAAATATTTCATGCTCAAACCTTGCTCTAGATGCCATTGTTGGTTTCTATTAAGGTCCCAAGATCAATAATAAGCATGAATCAAGTGCGAATACAAATCGAAGAAGTTGCGGAAGAATACTCACATCGATCGGTTTTGAGCGACGCGGGAGGCGAACAAAATCTGAAGTCCTCACTGGTTTGGCTCGGTTTGGGTGTTCGTTCCAAGCTCCAAACTCGTCGAACGGTTCCCGGCTCATGGGTGGACTTCCCTATCACCTTCGCATGTCTCGTAAGTGCGCTAGCACTTGAGATTTTTCCACAAAATCCCACTCAAGCTTCCCTCACTGCTCGGCATTTTGGACAAAAATAGTGAGCATTTTGCCCTTGGGCGGTGAATGGTAAGAGAAGATGAGGAGAAAGAGAGAATTAGTTGGTTGATTCCAAATTATGTATCTTATACACACATTGAATTTCCAATTCATTTCATGTGCATTTCCTTTCAAAAAGTCAAATAATAATGGCACCAACCACTTCCATCACTCAATCTATATCAACGTTGTCAAGTCACATCAACTCAAAGTGACTAATGATTTGACGCTTGATGCGCTAGCTAGCAATTTGACGCTTGATTTGACGTGCCGCACTCAAATTCGAAATGCGAATGTGCTCGCAAATAATCTCAGCTCGGGTTTGCTAATTCCAAATTAATGAAATTTTCTGTTGCGTCGTAATTAAATGATTACGCCTAGCGAAATAACTATTCACGTCGCTAACGAATTAATTCTAAATTAATTTGTTCGCCAGAATTAAAATCTAATTTTAATTCCGCGTCGAAATCCAATTTCGTTTAATATATCAAATATATTAATTCTTCGATTAATTCCAAATTAATCGTTATCTCTCTTTAATGATATTTTATCCCATATAAAATATCTCCGTAATTAATCCCAGATTAATTTTCTCTCTCATCTAATTAATCACAGATTAATTTAGAGTGCGAGTCATACGTCATCGGTGAATCTTTGGGAAGCGACCCATGAGATCCCCGGATATGTTAGCAGTAAATTCGGTCGTCCGACTATCCAAACACGTAAGTACCTCGTACTTCGTTTTACCGTTTTACAATACAAGGTTGGCCTCTAGCAAAGCGCCATGCCTACCCAATTCTCTGGAAACATCCTTACATGAATAAAGGATCTGTATCAGGTATAGTATACGTAGTATTGCGTATTTCTGTCCAGTATCGAATGATCACGTGCTAGGCCTGGGGCTGGAATTCAGTCTGCCCCATACGAAGCACATGTCGGATGTCTGGTGACTAGTCTCTATAATCGGATATACATGACTTAGTCATAATATCCCAATAGCTGCATCATTTAAGAGAACCAGTCCCGTATCCTACGTGACCATCATCTCCATATGACTGGAGTGACACTTCCGTCTTGACATCACACCTAACACACTATGATTCTCAATATACCCAGCATTGGCGTACACAGAACCTGTTAAAGCCTTGGACGACCTCAACCAAAGTATATTGATTGTCTCAAGTATTAGCAGTGCAAGTCTCAAGTTAAGACCAAATACACCTACTCTGATTTCGGACTTCCATAGACACATAGTCATTGTAGGCACTGCATTTTTGCACATAAGTCCCTATGATGAGTCTCATTTGGAGACACTACCTTTTAAGTCACGGAGGTCACGGAAAACGGACATCGGAAGGGGAAATTCAGAATAAACAAGGTTCACTGTTTTCGTTCGTGCTGCGTTCGTGTATACGTTCGAACTCCAAACAGATTGCAGGCGTTCGTGCCGCATCCGAGGAGGCGTTCAAACGGTGTCGGTAATTCTGGTTTTGCTGCTAGCCTCACATTAAGCCCAATTCACCCAAGCCTTGGCCCACACACCCAAGCCCACTTAAAACACATATTTAACACATGGTGAAATCAAAACAAATCTAAAAATCACATACCAAATTAAAATAAAGATTAAAATCAATCAAATATTTTAATTCCTTAATTAAGATATTCACCCACCAATTACACAAGATTGCTTCCTAACCAAACAAATCACATACTAAATTAAAAAGATGTCATGCCTAATTAAAATCAATCATAACAAATTAAAAATATTGACTTCCTATTCTAGCCAAATTTTGTCCCCCATCAATCTCTGCTTGCTTTGTCTAACACCAAATCATATCTCTCTTTAATGCCAAAATCCCTTCCTTGTGAGACAAGGTGAAACCCTAGCCCTTCTCTATATAAACAACCCCTAACCAAGACATGCATCCTCTAGCTCAAACAGAGAACTCACACAAAAATCACAACACAAAGAGCCTTAGCCACTCACGGCAATAGCAACAAGAAGGACATAAACAATTCCCTTCATCTCCTCCACTCCATAACCGAAAATAGCACCCCCATAAACCTCTACCCATCACCGAAAATCTCCCCCATACAGCAGCCCTCCATCACCGAAAATATACCTCCAAACAGCAGCCCAAACACACCCTAAACAGCCCTTGAAACACGCCTGGACAGCAGCCCAAACCACTCCCAAAACAGTCCCTAATATCCCTTAAAACAGTAACATAAACTGCACTTATAACCCTTGAAATAACCACACCAAACTACACTAAAAAACCACGAAAAACACTCGAAACAGTTCATTGAAACGTCAAAACAGGTCACCTGAACAGTGAGTAGCAAAGCATAGACTGAACAGCAGCAGAACGGAGACCGAACAGTAGCAAAAAGAAGACCAGACGGCGAGTAAAACAGCAAAACAGTGAGCTAAGACGCTGAACCAGTGAACCGGAAGAATAAGGAGCTTTTACCCATTCCGATCTCCACGAAACGCAAGTCCGAAGACGACTTAAAAGGTTAGACCTGAGGGTACTTTCCACACTCATCTTTATTCGATTTTTGTTATTTATTTGGACTGTATTTTAATTATTTGTTGAATCTTGTGTGTGTATGATGCGTGTTGTGGGTATTGGATGAATGAAAGAGTGTCGTCTCTTGTGGTATATAGGATGGAAACCCAGACGTAAATTCCGTAGCCGAATCCGAAAGGACGGTAGTAGTGCGGTCTGTACTTGGGATATAACTCCACGTACCGCTTGAGTAAACGGCACCTTCTTTTGTTTCATGTTGCTTTGATTTATTTATTTATTGTTCGTCACTTGAATTCTACATGTTACTTATTTACGTATGATTCAATCCGAGCGCATGGGCTTAGTAATGAAAGATAAAGATTCCCTACGGGGAGGGGTTAAAGCCCTTTACCACGATGCTTCGCCGCGCCGGTTGATGTGTGTTCGGTTGAATTCAAGACACGTTCAATCGGGCATACTACGTTTGATATTATTTCTTTTAATTCTTTGTATGCATGATTCAATTGAGCGCATGGGCTTAGTAAGTGCAATGAAATATCCTCTATGGGGAGGGGTTAAAGCCCTTTACCACGATACTTTGCCGCGCCGGTTGATGTATGTTCGGTTGAATGCAAGATACGTTCAATCGGGCATACAGTCTGATATTATTGTTTTTTAATTCTTTGTATGCGTGATTCAATCGAGCGCATGGGCTTAGTAAGTGCAATGAAAGATCCCCTATGGGGAGGGGTTAAAGCCCTTTACCACGATGCTTTGCCGCGCCGGTTGATGTGTGTTCGGTTGAATGCAAGATACGTTTAATCGGACATACTGATCTTGACATTGTTGTCTTTATTCTTTGTGTTGCATGCATCAGGTCTGGTTCCGTTCGAACGCGTTATCGAACGATGTACGAATGTGAACCTTCTGTTTACCGTTCGAACACGTTCTCGAATGCTACGCGAACGCACACGCACTTTCTTAGTCTCATCATGCATCAGGTCTGGTTCCATTCGAATGTGTTCTCGAACGCTACACGAACGCGAACCTTCTATTACCGTTCGAACGTGTTTTCAAACGCTACGCGGACGCGCACCCACTGAACTGAGTCCTTTCCATCAGATTTCATACATAGTTTTCCTAGTAGCTATCCCCACATGTATGAATACAATGTGTTTAATGTATTACAATTCATATATCTATGTCATGATAACATTTGAGTATTATTTCTTGTGGTATATCGGATGGAAACCCAAACATAAATTCCGTAGCCGATTCCGAATGGACGGTAGTACGGTCTGTACTTGGGATACAATTCCACGTACCACTTGAGGAGGTGCTCACATGTATGCTTGTGTGGTTAGTATGTGTGCTTGTGTTTTCTTGAATATAATATGCCAATGAAGTTGTATGTTTGTCGCTCCTTTGATGTACTTCCAAGCATGCAATCTTAGATGTGAAATATATGTGTAAGTTTTATTTTGTACATGTGAATTTAGAAGCATGATACTCTTGGAAATAAGTGTTACTTAAGCCTGATTAAATTATTACATAAATCTTTCATTACAAGTGGCATGAGTAAGGGACCATTCCGAACCCAACGGTTTGAGGTCTTCCCTTGCGAGGGTGAGTGCGGCCTTAAATCTCATTTTCCCGGTTCACACCGGGTGGCGACTCCATTATTCTCCGGTTTAGTCCCCCGTGGCTACTCCGTACTCCCGACCGGGCCGTGAGCCCGGGACAGCATGCGTCGTCCAGATTCCTGTGTCCCACAGTCTGGCGACTCCACTGGGGATAGAGAATCGGCCCCGAAATATTGTCTTGTAATGTTTGGATTTATATTTTAATTGACCGTGTCTATAGTGGATAAAATGAGGGTTTAATCAAAGGCATTTTGAGGCTAGGTAATGGTTTGGTGTCTTCCTTCACTTACTACCTTTCTAGAAGGAAAAGCTGTGAAGGCACCTAGATAGCCATCTACTCGTAGCCTATTGTGATGGACTAATTTGGAGGACTCGTTGTTTATTCCTGACACCAAGCGATAAGAGCCTAAGAGGCTTGGGTATTTAAGTGAGCCTCGCTCCACCTTCCCTCTGGGGAATCTACAATGGAAATCCATTTGACAGTCCGTCACACACCATAGCTCATTGGCACGTACCTTAGTGTATAAAAAAGGGTGCGATCACTTGGTTGCTCGAACCCTTGATTGGGGAGACCTAGTTGTGGGCAATCCTTCGCGATGAGAGCCTTTGTCTACATCTTGTGAACCACCCATAGACCGGGATTGTATGGTTAAAGTAACAATTATTTCCTTGAGTATGTGCTTGTGGACCATCCTCATTTGGACGCAGTTGGACCATTGTCAGAATGCGGACTTGCTGGCCACATTTAAACTAGGGCGAGTTCGTACCTTATGACCATTGGACCCAAAGCTTCTGAAATGTTGATGGGCCATTCTGTAGAAATTGTTGCTGTTACGTTATGTTTGCATTATCTTCTTCTATGTTTGTGTTGGGAACATTGTCGTTTGGATCCATTGACCATTTGTCATGGGATTGGGCTTGTTGGCCATTAAAACTGGGCCAAAGGCTTATGACGATTGGGCCAAAGGCTTCTAAATGTTGATGGCCATTTTGTGTTTGTGTTCGGAACATTACATTTGGATTTAGTTGGGCTCCTGCCATGAGATGTGAATGTTGGTAAATTCTAAGGTCCCAAGATCAAATCAAGACATGAAATTATGTGTGAACACATCAACGGAGGTAGCGGAATACTCACATTGATCGGTAGAGTCGATTTGGAGACGATTCAAGCCCAAAAACGCACTGCCTTGTAAGCCTACTGCATGCAGTCCACTGCCTACAAAAACAGAAAATTTAGTGAAGAAACGGAGCTCCTAGCTTCGTCGGATGGATCCCGTCTCATGGTCGAACCTCCCTACCACCTTCGCAAGACTTGTAAGTGTGCTAGCACTTGATTTCTCACCATGAGAAACCACTCTAGCTTCCCTTTAGCTCACGCCCAAACTGGTTCAAAACCAGTGAAGAAATGGCCACCATTACCGTGAGAGGAAGAGAGAAATTTTTGAGAGAAAAATGTGTTATGTTGATTAAAATGATTTACCAAAAATCAATTTATATTTATGCCATAATTTATTAAATTAATAATAAAATTATGATACATAACATGCAATGGCTTAGAGTATAAAACACTCAATTTCCATGCAATAACATTGAGTGCATTGCACACTATCTACATGCAATGACATTGAGTACAATGTACACAATCTACATGCAAAGCATTAGAATGACATGTGTCATGTGGGCCCCACACGTTTCCAAATGAAAGTGGGCCCACGTGCACTCACGCGTTCGGGTTCGATATTTCCGAAATACCGAGCTTACGTCGCGACGTTAATTCAATCGAATTTAAATAAATAATCGCCCGGCGAAATTATTATTTACGTCGCTAACGAATTAATTCTCAATTAACTCGTTTGCCCGAATTAAAATCTAATTTTAATTCCGCGTCGAAATCCAATTTCGTCTAATATATCGAATATATTAATACATCGATTAATTCCGAATTAATCGTTCTCTCTCTTTAGACGATATTTTATCCCGGATAAAACATCTCCGTTATTAATCCTAGATTAATTTTCTCTCTCTTCTATTATAATCCCAGATTATTTCAAGAGTGCAAGTTGTGCGTCATCGGTGGATTATCGGGAAGCGACCCACCCATGAGATCCCCGGATAATCTGGCAGTAAATACGGTCGTCGGAGTATCCGAATCACGTACGTACCAAGTACTACGTTCTACCGATTTACGAGACAAGGTCGACTCCTAGCAAAGCACCAAGTCTTCCCAAGTTCTCCGGACATATTCATCAAAGAATATCTAGATCTGTATCAAGCGTAGTATACAATGTATTGTGCATATCGGCCCAGTATCGGATAATCACGTGCTAGGGCTGGGGCTGGATAAGTGTCTGCCCCGTCCGAAACACATATCGGATGTCTGGTAACTAGTCTCTATAATCGGATATTCATGACCTGGCCATAATATCACGATTGGATGCGCATCACTTTAAGAGCACTAATACCGTATCCTGCGTGACATCATCTCCATTACGACTGGAGTGACACTTCCGTCTTGACATCACATCCAATACACTACGATTCTCTGATAAACCCAGAAGAGGTGAGAGGTGAACACAGAACCAGTTAAGATCCCCCACCACCAAAACTAAAGTTTACCGATTGTCGTAAGTATTAGCGATGTAAGTCTCAGGTTAAGACTATACACACCTACCTTGATTTCGGCCTCCCATAGACACCTAGTCATAATACCAATGGGATTCCGAAGGGTCTATCCAGAGCGAAGCTGTTTCCCGTACCATCGTTGAACACGACCTCCTATCGCACTTGCACAAGTATCCAATACTTATATATATGAGAACTATGCCGTTGTGCCCTCACAACGCGCACAAGTGCAATACTAGTCTATTCCGCATTATCGATGTCCAGTCTCGATAATACTACGACTAGGGATATTTAATGATTAAACCTTTGGGGACTGATACTGTCTCATATCATTCTCAGTCCAGGAACTAATCATAGGGACCTCTCTTCATTTATATATCTATGGTGATCTAATCACAAACGATGAGAGTGCAATTTCCTTATTACATAGTTAATTTGCTACAACAACACAATGATCTGTGCAAATAGTGACGCTATGGGTCATATTATCCAACAATCTCCCACTTGGCACGTAGCGAGTCACTCAAGTGTCCTACACTCGAACTATGTACAATTCGCTCAAATTGCTGAGGAAAGGTTTTCGTCAGCGGATTTGCTTAATTATCGTCTGACGCGATTTACACGATCATCACATCGCCACGATGTATGATCCGAACGAATCAGATGATACAGAAGTATATATCTGGATCGTCGATGAGACCTTTAATTCCTTAGCCTATGCTGACGCCTAGCTCAGCTGCTAACAGAACTTTATCTAATCTTATTAGATTTATTTTCGACCCAGATGGTCTTCTATTGCTGCCTCAGCTGCAGCAATGATCCGCATTTGTTGTTTATTCGGCAACAGTTATCTTGCTAGGAAGATTTCCAGCTCACTGTCCCGGTTGTTCAAACTTTATAGTACCGCAGTATTTACGGTTTGGAAACTTGCAGCAGTGATCCCAGTCACTTCAAGTTCTCCAACTCCATAGTTTAAGACACATCTTTAGTTCTCTCAGATACTAACAGATGTTCTTTAATCTTCAATCCAGTGACTGTCACTTGGATTGACCCGATTGTGACTCCATATGCTCGAAGCGTATGAGACACCAATACAAGTACATTTTAAATGTACAATTTCCCAGAGAGTGTTAACAACTCCAAATCTATCCCAGTAGATCTTTATTCCCTGAATAAAGGTTGTTACTCCCCAGAATTCTACGGAGAATTCTATTGAAAGAATATCTATGAAAGCCAAGCTTTCACCAATTGCTTTATGGGAATTTCACTGTCAGTGCGCTCTCCTACTAACCTCCTTATATACACAAGAAATTATTTCGTTTTGAGTCAAATCATAAACCATTATGATTATTTCAAACAACAGTTCCAAGAACCTTATGCTTGAATCAATCCAAACATGGATCGAATAACCCGCAAACCTGGTTTGTCGGTTATACAAAATCGTCAGGATGTTGTAAGCATCCTCCAAAAGGTTTCCTTTTCAGGAAAGCGATTTTGATTTGTAACTGACATATTTCATCATGAAATATAAGTTATCAACAAGCATCTTCAAAATGGATTTATCATGGCAACAGGTAAAAGGTTGAACCGTTATTAACATAATGTTGATAACGCTACCTTTCCGTCAAAAACCTAGGTTTGCACGTTGGTATGTTGCCTTCCATGTATGTCTTCCTTGAAGACCTTTAATGTACCATAGGCACAACGCCTTGTGGTACAACAACTAGTATCCAAACATAGTTGTTATACATGGAATCCATTTCGGACTCATGGCACTTTGCCATAACAGGGAGTCGATACCTCCTATCACTTCCTCTAACGTAGTCAGATGGTACACCACCATAAGATTGACATCTTTATGGGTTGAGATCAGAAACCCATACCCTAGGTTGTTTTCTGACTCTATCCGATCTACTAGTTTCTTGTGTATTTGAAGATTAATGGTATAGATTCATCATAGATGAACTATTTGTGTTCCATTAAGGACTTCGTGCCTTGATCAGTATTACTCCGATTTTCATCGAGTATCACTATCCTCCCACTGACCACTGCATATCGGTATTCCTCTCAGGAAAACCGCATGGTGAGCAACAATTATATTGTTCTCATGTGGGATTTACAAGTACTATATTTAAGGTTTCCCTTAAATAACCTATATTGGCACTTATCCAATTTGGGTCCTTAGTTTGGTATCATCCAAACGCTATGCCTGGCATACCCAATTTATCAGGAATGAGAAACCTCGTTTCTTCCCTGTTCATATCCTATAATATCTGTCAAACAGATTTATATGGAACCTTATTCTAAATAAGTTTTGCACTGTTAATACATATCCTGTTGAAGGAAACAGTAGCTCAGAGCGACTCGTGATAAACCTTATCATGTTCAACAAAATTCGGTTTTTGGTTCGGCACACCGTCTTACTGACGTGTCTCGGGAGGAGTCCTCATACAAAGAATACCATACTCTTTCATTTATGTATATGAAACTTACTGCTTAAGTATTTTCCATTACGGTTTCACCGTGGCGGCATAATACTATAGCCGATCTGTTTATCTACTTCGTGTCGAAACTCAAAAGTTTCCGATCTGTGTTCTTCAAAAGAAACACATAACCACAACGTGATGTCACATCCGTTAAGGTCACGAAATATTCATGTTCACATCTAGCCTAGCTAGATATGGGCCCACTTACTTCACCATGAATAGGGCTAACAGATCGGTGGCCCTTTTACTATTACCAAGTAAATAGCATTTTATTTTAGGTATTTACCTAATAATAAACTAGATTCGTAGACCTTATTTGAATAGTCAAATCAGTCCTAGTACCCACTCTACAAAAGTGGGATATACGAGTCTTGTTTAATTGTGTCCCAGACAACAATGCCACAAATAAGTATCCATTGATCAAATCAATTTGAGCTATTTTTTGTCATTTTATATGTTTGAGATTTTATTATATATTCAAAATATAAATTCTGTTATTTACATCAATGTATTTATCTCAGTATATCTTTATATATTGAAACACTTAGTGTTCTAGAATATAAAGGTTTATCCGCAATGGATTAAACACTGATATAGAGAATGTCTCTAGTTAAACTAGTTACATTATAACATTTCCTAATTTAAGTACATACCCAAATGGTAGTTCCTAAACTTAGGTATCTACGGTCGAAACAGCGACTTTCGTCCCGTTTCCGATTGCAGAGAAATCTCGGCTTGAAGCCAGTATCCAGCTCACAGCGGATTCTGAACGTCAATACATATATTTATGTACCACACTAAGTATTTAAAATCCAATTTTAATACTACTAGTGAACATAACTTTGACAATATTTTAAAGTTAGAGCCTCGCCCTTTCTTTAATTCCTTCTGTGTCTTCCATATCCAAATGGTAGTCACTTTGGGATATGTCAATTATCCTTTTCAATATTTCACAACCTTTGGCCAAGCCTTGGGTTTCGGAATATCGAAACGATGTGCACCTTGTGCTACATGCCCAATTGCAAACTTTGACTTTTCTCCACTAGAATAGTCAATTAATTCTCCAAGAATTATTATTGCAATTTTAATACTTTTAAATCTATAGATTTATTGTAAGTATATTAATTAAGCACTAAGTCATCATCACATAAATCTTCCAAAGACTTTATGCTCTACTATTTGCTTAATTATGGGCTTAGTAATAATAAGTTATGTTATCAAATAAATTAACCTATTATAAATTCCCAATTGAAAATTAAATCATTTAAAACATTTAATCCAATGATTAATATTTTAAATATTCAACCTTTTCTTTACTTGATTTTAATAGTCCAACTATTTAATCAAATTATAAGGTACTATTTATTATAATGATTACAATAATCCAATTATTTAATCAACTATAATTTTAATATTGATTACTATAATCCCATTATAAAATCAACTATCATTTAATTCAATTATATTGATTACTATAATCCAATTACAAAATCAACTATATTGAATGAGTTTGTATATAGTCCAACTATATATATCTTTAAAACAACATAAATATTAGTCCAACTAATACTTTTAATAAATATGACGAGTAAAATAAAATGAGCGTGTTTAGCGAGTATTCGAACGAATGTTGCAAATTCAATACTTGCCTCCCACTATTTTTCGTCGAGCCTCTAACCCTCTGTGGAGTACTCGGGAAACCGTGTTTCTTAGTGGGCTAGGATCCTATTAAATAACACACAACCCTGACTTTGGCCAATAAAAAGCTGTATGATATTTAACTAGGTAGATCTCACAGATCAATTGGATCTCATCCAATTCCTAGATCCGGTTAGGTGGACATCCAAGTCCGAAACATATGTTATAATGTCAATGTATCCAATACATTTTCCTAACCATATCCTCTGAATCATTAGGCCTTGGCTTTGGCCAAACACAAACCTAATGATTCCAGTTAAGCGGGACCCATTGACGAGGATAGTTTCGTAATCAATGTCATTGGACAAAAAGTGATCTGACTTTGGTCAATAAAAATCACGATTTGGACAAGACACCGATATGCAACAAAACTCTCATGATTCAAGTACATCCTTGATTGACAAGGTCTTGACTTTGTCAAAAACAAACCAATGCCAACTTCGGATCTTGAACAAGAATCATTCAATGGAAGGATATTTGCTTAATATAAAATGAGGGTTTTCGCGTGCAAATTGGCTTCCAATTTAATTATCTTTGTTAAGGTCTCATCATCACACACCTTAAACATGCATTCTAAATACATAATAAAGCGAGTATGAAATAAAATAATAATGATATGCGGATGGATACTTAACACATTGATCCTAGATCAAATCTCTCCCTTTCTCACTCAAGCTAGCACTTGTACTACTTCTACCCGTTACACTACACTTCTAAAGAAACCTCATATACATTAGAGGGGAATAGGTGAGAAGAGAATACAAAGAGAAAGAAGGTGATAAGGCTGGACACGCAGGTCCAATTTAATAAATCGAATTTATTACAACAATTTCTAAAATTGCCCACCCGACTAATATCCATCCGATATACATTATTCATTCAACACAACCATGTATTCACACACATAAGCATGCTATCAATCAATCTAATCAAATTAATTAATCTGATAATTAGTGATCATCCAATGTTCAAACAACGATTTGATTTTGTTTGAGTCAAACTCGTTTTTGCGAATAAGTACTCAAAGTACGAATTCATGAATTAAATTAAACTACATCATTAAATCTAATTTAACATGTATTTAATACTAATTCATTATTCAATTCCAAATTAAATATTACACTTTTATTCAATAAACCTTTTCGATTTAAATTCCAAATTTAGTCGTAACGCGTCTCAAAGACCGATTAACGTCCAACGTCAATTCAATTAAAGTCCAATGGGCTTTTGATTGATTTCTTAAGGCGTGGACTTTTGGTCAACTCGGGTCAAACCGATAACCAAAGTCCAATCCGGGATTTACCCCATAAGCCCATAAATCAATCTTGGCCCATTAGGCCCAATTGAACATAAAGGTTCATTAGTCGCAATTGGGCTTTATGGTTAAGGTTTTGGGCCCAATTGGATCCAATCCACTTGGCCTAAACCAAACTTGAAAATCAAGCCCAATAGCCCCAAATACAACAATTCAAGCCCAAATCCAATTTAAGCCTAAATAATTAAATTACACTAATCCAATTACGCAATTTAATTACCTAAAGTGCATATATGATAATCAACTAAATCAACATTTTAAAAACACCCAAATTAGTCTTATTAATCATATTCAATTCATTATCACATGTCAAACACACATAATGAAAAATCAAATCCATTTACATGCTTTCATGCTCTCGGCCAAGGAGGGATTTTGTCCGATTCGGTTTCGATCCAATCGAACCTACAATCGACATCAAATCACCATCCATTTGATTTTATACACATCCAATGTCACAAAACCAAAATTCAAGACAACATTAGGGCATATCACATTCGGCCAAGGTGGAATTTTTGGGGAAACATCATCCAATGCATTTTTCATAAAATTGATTCCATGTAACATCATTCTATATACATGTAAGCATTCTTATTCATCAATTTTCACAAGAAACATGCTTCAATCAATTTCATTCACACCATTCGGCCAACATCAATTTTTGGGGGAAAATTATTCCAAATCAATTTTCAACAAATTGGTCCAACCAAAATGCAATAAAATCATGTTATAAGCATACTCAAACAAGCAATTTATTCAAATCATGCTCAACAAACATTTACCCAAATTTTAAGCCCTACATTTTTCATGCTTGCAACATTAGCTCTTGATGCCATTGTTGGTAAATTCTAAGGTCCCAAGATCAAATCAAGACATGAAATTATGGTGAACACATCAACGGAGGTAGCGGAATACTCACATTGATCGGTAGAGTCGATTGGAGAGAACGATTCAAGCCCAAAAACGCACTGCCTTGTAAGCCTACTGCAGCAGTCCACTGCCTACAAAAACAGAAATTTTGAGTGGAGAAACGGAGCTCCTAGCTTCGTCGGATGGATGGATCCCGTCTCATGGTCGAACCTCCCTACCACCTTCGCAAGACTTGTAAGTGTGCTAGCACTTGATTTCTCACATGAGAAAACACTCTAGCTTCCTTTAGCTCACGCCCAAACTGGTCAAAACCAGTGAGAAATGGCCACCATTACCGTGAGAGGAAGAGAGAGAAATTTTTGAGAGAGAAAAATGTGTTATGTTGATTAAAATGATTTACCAAAAATCAATTTATATTTATGCCATAATTTATTAAATTAATAATAAAATTATGAACATAACATGCAATGGCTTAGAGTATAAAACACTCAATTTCCATGCAATAACATTGAGATGCATTGCACACTATCTACTGCAATGACATTGAGTACATGTACACAATCTACATGCAAAGCATTAGAATGACATGTGTCATGTGGGCCCCACACGTTTCCAATGAAGTGGGCCCACGTGCACTCACGCGTTCGGGTTCGATATTTCCGAAATACCGAGCTTACGTCGCGACGTTAATTCAATCGAATTTAAATAAATAATCGCGCCCGGCGAAATTATTATTTACGTCGCTAACGAATTAATTCTCAATTAACTCGTTTGCCCGAATTAAAATCTAATTTTAATTCCGCGTCGAAATCCAATTTCGTCTAATATATCGAATATATTAATACATCGATTAATTCCGAATTAATCGTTCTCTCTCTTTAGACGATATTTTATCCCGGATAAAACATCTCCGTTATTAATCCTAGATTAATTTTCTCTCTCTTCTATTATAATCCCAGATTATTCAAGAGTGCAAGTTGTGCGTCATCGGTGGATTATCGGGAAGCGACCCATGAGATCCCCGGATAATCTGGCAGTAAATACGGTCGTCGGAGTATCCGAATCACGTACGTACCAAGTACTACGTTCTACCGATTTACGAGACAAGGTCGACTCCTAGCAAAGCACCAAGTCTACCCAATTCTCCGGACATATTCATCAAAGAATATCTAGATCTGTATCAAGCGTAGTATACAATTGTATTGTGCATATCGGCCCAGTATCGGATAATCACGTGCTAGGGCTGGGGCTGGATAAGTGTCTGCCCCGTCCGAAACACATATCGGATGTCTGGTAACTAGTCTCTATAATCGGATATTCATGACCTGGCCATAATATCACGATTGGATGCGCATCACTTTAAGAGCACTAATACCGTATCCTGCGTGACATCATCTCCATTACGACTGGAGTGACACTTCCGTCTTGACATCACATCCAATACACTACGATTCTCTGATAAAACCCAGAAGAGGTGAACACAGAACCAGTTAGTTAAGATCCCCCACCACCAAAACTAAAGTTTACCGATTGTCGTAAGTATTAGCGATGTAAGTCTCAGGTTAAGACTATACACACCTACCTTGATTCGGCCTCCCATAGACACCTAGTCATAATACCAATGGGATTCCGAAGGGTCTATCCAGAGCGAAGCTGTTTCCCGTACCATCGTTGAAACACGACCTCCTATCGCACTTGCACAAGTATCCAATACTTATATAATGAGAAACTATGCCGTTGTGCCCTCACAACGCGCACAAGTGCAATATAGTCTATTCCGCATTATCGATGTCCAGTCTCGATAATACTACGACTAGGGATATTTAATGATTAAACCTTTGGGGACTGATACTGTCTCATATCATTCTCAGTCCAGGAACTAATCATAGGGACCTCTCTTCATTTATATATCTATGGTGATCTAATCACAAACGATGAGAGTGCAATTTCCTTATTACATAGTTAATTTGCTACAACAACACAATGATCTGTGCAAATAGTGACGCTATGGGTCATATTATCCAACAGTGAACTCGTTGGGCCATTTAAACTGGGACGAGTCATCATATGACAGTTAGCTCAAAAAGCTTCTAAAATGATAGACGGACCGATTTGTTTGAAAATTTTGGTTTTGATTTAGTAGGTATATATGTTTACATGGCATCACATGCACCCATGCATACAACATCATGTTAACCCTTGTGTTCTGGAAAGCCATCATAAGATTTCACGTTGGGTTAGGGAAGGGAAACGGAAGACTCACCAAAATACTGGAACAGACATGAGTGAATCAGATATTGAGGTTATTCATGTATGGATCAGTGGGAAAACGGTCTCGCCAAGGTCACTGAACAGTTGCAAGCCTTGACTACTGCCATGACAAATTATGGCTATGCCCCGTGCTGGGGGGAAAATTCTGAGAATGTAAGGCGCGAGGAGCCTTCGAATTGAATGGGTGGGGATGATATCCCCATTTTGATGATGAAATGGCAGAGTATGAACAGGCAAAAGTTAGTGATTGGGTCTCAGGTATAATTTCATTAAGCTTCGGGATCAGGTTGAAACAGTTACCCGCAAAATGAGGGGTAAACATGGAAGAGTGGTTAGATTACGGGGCAATGACCTTCGAGGAGAAAGCTGCCAGCTCAGTTTTACCAATGACGGACATGGCCAAGTTTAATCGGAATGGAGACCCAAGAGTCCATCTGCAGCAATATGTCTCAGTCATGAGTTCAGTGGGCCTATCACAGCGCCAGTTCCAAAAAGATGTTGGGATGGAGGGGGGGGTCGGGTCACTCACGAGGGGGCGGGCACCTGTGGTTGGTATCATAGCCTGAGAAGAAGGTTAAGGAAGATTGGAGGGAACGAGCTGATGCTTTTCTAAAGCAGTATGTTACAGACTTGGAGATTGATTTGTCACTCCGAGATTTGGAGAACACTAAGCAGAAGCCGGAGGAAGCGCTTCAAAGAGTATGTAGACCGCTGGAGAGGTCAACTTT